>WKFP01015467.1:3007034-3050325 GCA_011057875.1 Pterocles orientalis
GAAACCTGGAGAAACTCAATTGCCTATTGAAACCTTAACCTCCCTGGTAATTTCGGTGGTAATGGGCCACCAGATAAAGACAGTGACTGAATAAGGTTGATCTCATTAGAAAACAAGGCTAATAAGGTGTTGCTATAGGCTACAACGATGATCTTATTTATGAAGATTAGTATGCATACATCGGACTTTGTCAAGCATCTAGAAACAGAGGGTCTATTTTCTGAAAAGCACTGTCTGGGTCCTGTAAATCAGTGTAAGGAACCTGGAAAGCTGAGCTATCACCAACGATGTAAACTAGTTTCATCTACAAAACTGAATTTACCCTATTGGCTTTTCTTCTTGATTTTTCAGGAAAATATTAATATATAAAACACCCCCTTCTTTCCCCACAAAAAGCCTTATCAGGAAGCCTCCGAGATCTGCACACAAATAAAAAGACTACCTGGAAACTGTGCTTGTTTACTTTCTATGTGCAGCCAAAATGGAGTTAGAATGCAAAGGAAATTTATACGAGCTCCATTTTTCATAACACTTGGAGCTTAGGTAAGCTTTATTCATTGTGCCTCATTCACAGCACAATTTTGGAAAGCGCAGCTACAGAACTGTTGGATGGGGTGAAAGATTGCCAAAAGATCAAATGCCCACAGGAAATAAATTTTCTCCTAAGCATGAAGATGATCCTTAGCATTACATTTACTTTTGCTATGTACTCTCTATGAAAATCCTTCTTCTACTTCTAGCCATTGAAATTTCTTCTTGCCATAGATCTGTTTATTGTATATTGTAGTACTTACAATACGTAACACAAAGCCGGGCTGCTCGGATAATGCATGGGCTTGTAAAAAACAAAACACTGTTCTCCCTTAATACAAATGCTTTTTATGAGATTAGCTTTGATTAGTCCATAATTCACTCACCTCAGGACTTAGCGTGTATTCCTTTTATCATAGAAGGAAAGAGGGAAGGTACTAGGGACACATATTACTTTGAGCTGCTTTGCAGTAGCCTCATTTGTGCCTCCAGGAGTTTCTTGTACATACAAGCATGGAATTAATCCCATTAAGGAAAGTGTTGCCTCACCAATTTAGCCATTAGATGTGCATTAGTTATTTCAATCTATCCCTTGAAAACTGTTTGGAGAAGTTACCTTGCTTTTACAGACATAGAAAGTAAAGCTATTCAAAGCGATAGCACTCGAGAGTATTATATTCAGGTTTATTGCATTCAAACGGAGGAAGAAACACAAGTGAATGTAAATAAATGGCCCAGTTTTCTTCCCACTAAAGACCAGATTCTGTAATGGGGTGAATTCATTCTCCACACCATTGATTTCAACAGAAGCCAGCACAGGCCATTTAATTCTCTGAGAGCAGGTTTAGTCCCAAAGCAGACATGCACATACCTTCAAGGACACTCAAGAAACATGCAGTGATAAGCAATAATTAAAAGACAGACACAAATGTTTTTTTTCTAACACAATGTTCATTATACAAGAAATCTTTACTTACTGTAACAAATTTAAGTTTGGGGAGCCATGATGCTATAATATTTTTTTCTGGAAAACAACTTTTCTTTACTCTTTTATTTAGTTTTGCCATATTCTACCATGCTTTCAGAGTAACTTTTCAGTTTGTTCTTCTGCAATTCATTTTCATATGCCGACACATCAAAGGCCAGAAAAAAATAGTTCTCTCTGAATCCTTTGCTTTAAACAGCATTATTTCTATACAAATACACCCCAATGTGTATATTTCTATTTTATCAACAAAAATTAGCAATGATTTACTCAAAGTCCATCACAAGAGATACATTACTACACAGCAAAAAAAAAAGCAGGAAGGACCAGATGGTTCAGCTCATTGCAGAGGACCAAATGTATGTATCCAAGTCTCCAAATGAGTTCATTGAAGAACAGCACAGCACAGCACATGTGTGCAAGATACAAAGCTCTAAGAGGAAAGTCCATGTGCACGAAGCAAAAGAAGTCTGGCTTTGTAACCTGTTCTACCTGATATTGTCATAGAATACAGAATTGATTCACAAAAAACGACAGGGAAAAAATCCCTATGTATTTGTCCGCTCAGTCAATTTTCAGCTTGGACATAACACAAAAAGTCATTCCCTAACAGATTCCATGCAGTCACCTGCAATTTCTAGAATACGATAGCATCCACTATCACAAATACATTGCATTTCATATGCTGGAGAAAACACTAAAGAAAATTTCAACAGAGAAATAATAAAATTATCTTAGGTCTATGAAGTTTTGCTTATGTCACCGAACAAGTGCCATAAGCCCCCTAAAGCACAATTGCCTTGCTACAAGCTTCATTCTCCTCCAGTGCTGCACCATTACATATCTCGGTCTTGTGAGTTTATGATCAGAACAGTTAAAGTCCCTAAAAAGGAAAAAGTACAACCATCTGGGACAGAGAAAGTGTCCGTTCAGGTATTTTATTACCATGCTAACAATCAGTGATCCAAAACCTACAGTTTTAAGACACAGTTTACCAGTTTGGAAGCAATATTTCTTCTCTTTTCCTTAGCACTAACTATTATTATATTGGCAGCATATAAGGCAAAAAAAAACACTTAACAAATCCTAGGGAAAATTAGGAACAGTAAGTGAATAACAGCTTTCTGGCGAGATTTATAACCTAGGTAAAGCTAAATAAAGTATCACACTGAATATCCTGCTTTGCTTAAAATTTACTTCACTGAGGCTGACTACAGCATAGAAATATCCTCTAGATAGGCTGTTCAGATTAGTATTTCTGCAGCTTTTAAGAGACTACATTAAATTCTGCAGCTGGTTATGCTATCTGCAGAATAACCTGATACCAGATATCAGGCACAATTAGAATTCATGCACAACCAATCTGTTACTCAAGGCAGAACTGAATAATTAAGATTTTTTTTTAAAATAATATTTCAAAGTTAGTGGTACTTTCATTTTTTTCTGAAGTGTCAGTAAATTATATTTTAAAACCAAACTAAACTCTGCTATTTGAATTTATCCAAGCAGATTAGTGCAATTCTAGTGAAGGGAATACATTTGCCTATTTGCATACAGACCTGCTTCTAATCAAGATCATATTCCTCTTCTGCATACTCAGGGTAGATTAACAACCAAGTTCTCCTAGCATACGAGCAGTTTAAATTTTTACCATCCATGCAGTTACCTATCAGTGCTGAAACTGATAATAACTTTGATTAGAGCATATATGTTAATATGTGGGTCAACTTGTGAACCCTTTTGACTTCCAGAAACCCTGACCAACACTACAAATTACGACATAAAGGTTTTTTTGCTTATTCTAATGTGGCTGATGACAGCATCATTGTAATGGAAAAAATGTATAGCCATTTTGTTCAATAATTACTCACTTTACAACTGATGAAGCAAAATTAATATACGTATTTTCAATCAGGAATTGTATTTTATTTTTACTATTGAGCAGAAGTGTAAAAATGAAAGAAGTCAGTTTTGCATGCTGCTTGCAATATTATAGAGAATTTGGCAATACTGTCCCAGTTGTGTTCCTCAAATCACAAATGCACCACTTTAAGTCAAAAGAAAAGAACCCTAGCAGTTTCAGCAAAATCAGGTCTGACTTTATTTAAAAGTACACTTTATAACCTTATTAGGTTACACAGGAATGGAAATCTACAGAACAAGTGTTGAGTTGATTATTATGTTTTGAAATCAGGAGGATTCTACCCAAACAACTGATGCACAAACCTCCTGAGTACTCGTCAAAAGACTGAGAAAGAGTGCATTTTATGCAGGCAATCTTAGTGGTAGAAGAGGACAGAAAACCACTAAACAGAATTCATTAAATTATTTTCTGTAGTTACCTACAGACTGTTCAGTGTTTTTCCTATACTTTAAAACTACTCTACCGTAAAAAGTTAGACAAAATAAGACTTCTAAGCACAAAAAAAGCTCTTGCAGTTTAATGACATTCTCTGTGCTTATCAGGATAGTTTGGAGAAGAACAGAAAACACAGAGCTGTGACATCAGCCAAGGGCACCCTTTTCTGCTTGTCATCCCCCCTGGGCATTGCTAGACGCTCTCCAGGCTGGTTTTAATAATAGCTTTATAGCCATAGTTAAGTAGAGAATGACTACTTTATTATCTTTTGCAGACAGATAAATCACATTTCTTACACCTATTCAACTTGCTCACCTCTATGTTACAGCTTTCCATCCTGGCCACTAATCATCCTTTTATCAGGTTTTGTTAACAGTGATACGCTTCTCTATGTAGATACTATAAGATACTATAGATACCGTATGACTTCTCTTTGCCCTTCTTTTATATTTTAGATATGGTGTACTTTGATCAGAAAGGATCAGATCTGTCTCTCAGCGCTGACCATACAAATCAGAGCTTGATACTGTACTTTCAGAAAACCAAACATGTTTTCTTGCTCCAATACCTTCCTGCTGCATCCCGGCGCAGCCTCAGAAAATCTTCCATCATTTACCACAGAGAGCAGCTCTCCCTAGCATGCTGCGTGACACCAGTGGCAGGCCAGCCAGGCCATTTCAGAACTCCTCAGGAACTATTTACCCAGCTGAACGCTTGTGATTTTTCTGGTTTACTTTTGCCTGTCAATAGGCAGGACACAGGGTCAGTGAGGGAGGGAGCCTGCACCCTGCGCCTGCTCGCCCCCAGCACTGCACAACCTTCTGCTCTGCACTCCATTGCCACAACACAGTCCGGCTGCTTCTTTTAGAAATCTCCATCCTCTTTGTCTCTTGGGATGGGTTAACATCAGTAAGGTCACCTTTTTTTTTTTCCTATTCCATTTCTTCAATCTTTCTTCCACCTTTCTTCCTTGTTCAAGACAACTGATTACTGGCAGCCCTTACAGTATTTCCAAGACCCAGCTATGAACCCGATTATTGAACGGCTTGAACGTCCTTTTTACACAGTTTTGTTCCCATGCTCTGAGAGAATCACGAGGGGCCACATTTGTTCATCTGACAGCAACCACAATACCCAGGCCCATCGAGTCCCTTTCACTTATAAGCTGCAGTGACGAAACAGAGCTCATGGACCCTCACTCACGCACACCCCAGCCCCTTTGAAGCCTCAAAGCGAGACACTACGCTTCCCTTAGAGAGATACGAATCTACTCCCCTACACACCCGCCCCAGCAAACACACATCTGAGACTTCTGTTAGCAAAGACAGACAATACCAGGTGCGTCTGAGAAAGCACTTGCTCAAAGTAGCTGAAAGCTGCTGTAACTGAGCTAGAAATCGTTACCCTCAAAATAAAGTAAGTGTACGAGAGGGCTTTGTAATTTCAGGCTCTTCAGCCTCTCTTTTTACAGGAAGGAATACAAAAAGAAGTGCTTGACTAGAACAGGACAACACCAACATAGTATTTTCCTTAAATCTGGGTCACAGACATCATTTTCCCAAACTTGGGACTTTAAGGAGACTGCAGCAAGCAAGCGATCCTCTAAGAAACTCCATGAATGATCAGGGAGACCTCACTGATGCAAGAAGCAGCAGTAACATCTGGGATCGACGTCCCACCTCTGATAAGTCTCAGACCCTGGAGAAAGACTGCATAGGTTTTCAACCAAACAAACATAGGCATAGCGCCAACCCCACTACACAGCGTGGTACAGCATACGCAGAGACTGGTTTTCCTTTGAAGTATCTGGCTCCAAAGAAAGCCCTTTCGACACCCTGAAGGCAATACGTATATGACGCAATCTTATAAAACAACACGATTTTTTATTTTTTTTTTTTTAAGCAAGATGGTGGTGGCAAGCGGTTGTTTGCTTGCTTTCAAAACGTGGCTGTCTTCACTGGAGTTGTTGCATTCATCGGTGAAAGGGGACATGCCTGGAGAGCTCAGCAAAGAACCAAATGCCTCAACATCTACCATCCCGTACCTCTGCTGCCTGAACTGAAGAATTTGGCTCTCAGCACATCCTGGGAGCTTGGAGAAGAAAAGCCACACTAAATGATCTTTTGTTGCACAATGAAACTCATGGTGCAACAGGGGCAGCACGAGTTCAAGGGCTGCCCAACAGGCTAAGACAGAAAGGGAAGGCTACAAGGTTGCTTTTTCTTTTTCTTTTTTTTTTTCTTTTTTTTTTTTTTAAAGGCAAAATACAGATCTCTTTTCAGAAGGCAGCCTTGACTCTGGAATTGAAAAATGAAATTGCCAGAGGGAAAAACAAATTCCCATCTTTATAGAGTAACAAATTCTCTCTCCCTCTCTTTTATAAGAGGCACCCAGAATAGCAGCGTGAATTTTCCGAATATTTCTTGCCAACTCCCACTCCTTCATAATGAGCAACTGGAAGGTTTCAGTCTGAATAACTGAGTTTATAGATTTAGGGAAAAATAAGTCAAGTTACTATGTCAAAGGGCAAGAAAGCCCTGTTTGTGCTCTCTGGAATATAATGTATTGGCTCCCATGAGCAAGCAAAAAACACAGCTTCTGTCACTCAGATGTCAGAATATTAAATTTGAGTCTTATGAGGTTAGGGTACATCCTTCTTGTAAGAAATACAAATTCCAGGTAACCACAAAACACAGCACTGCTTGCAGAGCTATTTTAGAACTTCTGGTATTAGCTGCAATCAGAAATACAAAGGCATCACAAAATATTTGTATTTGAAGGTTTTCTGCTTATTCAAGAAGATTAAACCACTTTATGCCAAACACATGGTGGAACTGGAATAATCAAAATAAAACCCTAATAAGAACGGAAAAGTTCTATACCGAACTTTTGATAAATATCTTCAATTCAACATCGGTTTTGCCTTTTTGTCATTATTTTGCATTTATGTTGTTTCAGAGCATTCTGCTCCTGAAGTGACTATTGGTAAGCCAGTGACAGATACACTGAAAGAAATACAGAGATAGAATAGGATTTTACTTCCAGGGCTGTAGGACTTGGCTAAATCAGCGATACTATTTAGTCTAAATGAGCACTTCAAACTTTTTGGTTTACCCATTGCCATTTTCTCTGCAGTTAGTTGCAATGTCCTTGCTGTCTTTCCCTTTCATATAAACATACACGTAGTACCATATAAGAAGGGTGTATGTGCATATATGTATACACACACATCTCCGTATGAGGGGTGTGTGGTGTATCCATGTACGTGCGTATACACAGATACAACTACATACCCTCACCACAGCCATTTCTTCTCATTGCCTTGGTGGGTTACAGACCAGAGCAAGGAGGATGCTCAGCCAAACAAATCACTCAAGTAACACCACTGACTTTCAGTCAGACAGATGCATGTGTGAAAGGAAAAAAAGGTTCAGTAACAAAGGGAGCCACCTGCCCTGCTTCGCCTGGTTGCAGTAGAGCCTCCCTGCCTCCCCCCTCAGAAACAGGAGGGTGCCGGGTACCACAGTGCAGAGGAAGCTGCACCACCTTTGAAAGGGGTCTCAGCACAGGGCTCCCACCTCCCCAGGGGTTTCCTTCTGCAGGGTCTCTTCCCCTCCAGGCTGCACTGGAAGAGCATGCCTGTCGCTAGGGTGAAACCACCTTCAGCATCCCCCCAGCCTGGCTTTACTGCTATGTCACTCTTGCCTCCTTTCATATCAGCATCTGGTAGAAGAGGAGTGGAAGAAGCTTGGGGAAGGTTATGTAAAGCTGCATAACAGCAGGAGACAGAGCCAGAAAGCAGTTATGGAAAAGAAGAGTAAGCAGCCTTAAATGGATTAACAAAACCAGACAATAACATGTTTTCCACTTGAGTGGAGAGGGTACTACAGATTCATTTATAATTTGCCTCCTGTATTTAAAGGAAGAAACCTAAGCAAAACAGTGGAAAATTAAACTGTTTCATCTATTCAGCATTTTCTGTCCTGTTCTTGCTGGTGATAATTGCTCCTACCAGCGGGCAAGCCCTGCCTCCAGCTTGGAAAGCATCTCTGAACGTGCCCGTATAGCCAGGGGGCAGCTAGGGCCCAAGGTGCACAGTAAGGATACCACTCATGAAGAGGGACCAGGCTGTTCTCCCTGGCCAGAACCTGTAATTTTCTGGGCCAGAGTGTGATATTTTCATGCATGCAGTCTAGGCTTTGAGGGTGCTCCTGAAGTGCCCACTAGACCGTGTCAGGGACAATGCTAACACTTAAAACAACATGCAATGGTTAGTATTCACACCCATGTGCGACTCCTGTCTAATCCACTTTTATGTATTTCTACAATCTGTTATCTAGGACATGTATTTTTAAAGGCAATAAAAAAATGCTACAAACTACATTCATACCTCCCACCCCAAGATCATGACAAAGAGAGCAGCATCCTCCGTTTTCTTTCTAATCAGAATCTTTGCCACCCATACTTACAAGTGTTTCTGTCAGTGAGAAGTTATAAAAGAGTTGTATTGGGTCTGGCTGAGAGGGAGTACACGTATTTTTCTGAAGAAAAAACCCTAAAGGCATAGGTAATCACACAAATGCCAGTAGCCAAGGTTTGAAGAAAAATTGTCACCTTTTTGAGACAGGTAAGAATTTAATGACAGATCAGAAATGTATTCTTCAGAGGCTAAAAAAAATCAGGTTAATAAATGAACTCAGCATATGGTATCTTAGGCTACTAGAGAGTTTGTGTGGTGCTTTACACGGAGTTGTAATTAATATTTTATCTGCATGGAGAAGAGAGCTATAAAAATCAGCTGTTTTCATCCTTCTTTGAGAGTTTATTTATAATATTCCTAACTTCTGGGTACTTGTTAAAGCCCAGTCATCACAGTCACAGAAGCTATGAAGTTAATCAATAAGCTGAAACCAAAGCCTCTGTGGAAGAGCATGTTGCATCTCTCCTCCAAAATACCACACTATACTAGCCTAAAAGTGCCTTGACAGATAGCAGAGCCTCAGACATCAAAAGTTGGTTACAGGGCACCTGAAAACAAGAAGATAAAGTACATAAACTACATACAGCACAGCTTGTTAAGGTCTGTAATAAAAAGGACTAACCTGTTAACGAGAGAGTAGACAAAAAGGACTTAAAAAATTTATTTAAAAAAATATTTACATCTTATCCCTCCACTGTGTTTTCATCTTAAAGTCTTCAATTGTGAGCACATATTATGCTGTACGTAGTATTTATATCACATTACCACGAGACCATTTTTCTTTGCAGAAATAAGAACATGTTAAATTTCATGCCTGACATGTGCATTTATGCTAAGAGAAAAGTAAAAGCCCAGGGCCGAGATTACATCCTCCTCGAAGCAGCAAACCAAAACTCTAACTTAAACTGGTAAGTTAATTGACTGCTTGAACATCCTTTTCAACCTTGAGATAAACCCGATAACTCAACCAAAAAAGCTGAAAAGCTGTATTATTTTGTGCTGGTGCACTTTGAAGAAAATGGTATGTGTGCTCTAAGTCACTCTAGTGATGGAAATTCATACCTTCTGGTACCCCAGACTGTTAGCTGAGTTTGCATGCTAAAAAGTTCAAGCTACATTTATCAGTGTGCTATAAATAAAAATTACGTTTTCATTGCTAACACTACAGTTGTTTTTATTTTAAAGAAACAAGATCTTAGGGCACTAAAAAAAAGTGGCAAAACCACAGTTTTAATACTGCATTCTGCTAACTTGAATCCATATAGCTATTAAAAAAAGACACATACCAAAAAAAGGCAAAGCTCTATTTTTGCTTAAATGCTCATAGAGCACAACAGCTCAGAATACCTGTTCAGAGGCAATTACAACTTACAAGCATTTTCTCTCTGAAAAATTAAAACCAAAATTTTTTTGTTATTATAATTCAGTTTGGTCTCCAGATATATCAGAAGCAGAAATAAAACCACGTACATTTTTATATGATACTTCATTTGTAATTCTTATTGAGTCTTTTTTTTTTCAAATATCAAACAATACATCTTTTCTAAATCAAAGAATCTTCTGGCTGTTATAAGGAAAGTTTTTGGAAAAAAAAATCAAAACATATAAAAGATTTCCAGTTAACTCCAGAAAAGAGTTTTAGGTCTCACTATTCTGGGATCCCTTCTTTGAACACGATTCAGTAACACTTTTTTCTATACTGGTATTAAAAAAAAAGCATATATCAGTTTAATTCACTACAATTATACATGGAATTTTGTAACAGCCTGAATTTTAAATTTAGTCTGTGCAGTTTCACATGGAGAAAATTCAATGACTGAATGGCAAGGATATAACTTTTACTTAAAAACTTCTCTAGTTTAGTCAACAAGGATCTTCTCTGAGGATCTTCTCTGAGGATATATACCACCTTCATCTCTACTGTACAGAATCAAAACACTAGTCTTTAATCAAAAAAATACAAGTGACAGAGGCCCAGCTGCAGACTTGGCCTGACTGGTTCACCAGAAAGTCAAAACTGAGTTTTCTGTGGCTTAGGTCTGTCTGGCAAGCACCAGCTCAGCTTTATGCTACCATTTACGATAAAAGGCAACAGCGGACCCCACAGGAGTCAGCCTCACACGTGGAAACACACAAGTTCACAGAAGTCATCGTCTTTCTGACTGCGGGAGTTTTTCTTCTGCTTGTTTTCAGTCCCCGCGGTGCAGCTACATATGTTCCACTGCCCAAGCTGCGTCCCAGTCACAACCTGGTGATGCCTCGACACTCAGAACAGCTCTTACCACCAACACTGTCTTCCACCTAAGTCTTATGGCCAACCTCTTTCCCAGTACACCCTTTCCCACTACAGAAAAGCTTTCCAGCTCATCAGCATGTCTGCAAGTTTCAGATCAAAAACAACAGGGTGCAATGAGGTCAAGAAGAAACAAAGCAGTTGGCCATTAGTAAGCACTCAGCAACTCCCAAAGCTACATACACTGTGAGGACTCATGCATCTGCTATGAAAGGGAAAAAAAACATTTGTAGAGGCAGGCAGGCAGGCATATAGCTACTGACAAGGTACAAGCAAATTTAGATGGGACACGGTGGAAACAGCAGCGCCACTGAACTGCCAACCCTACATGCTTTTTAAAAAAAAAATAAGTCAGGGTTATATAAATAATTAGATTGCATTCAAAAGTAAACAAAAACAAAAGCACAGGATACTTGACAAAAATATGACATATTGACAGTGTTGTAACAAACACAACTGGGTAAATACTGCAAGACTGAATTCAGTTATGCAGATATCAAGGCAGAAATTAATGTCAATCTCAGGCATGCTGACACAAAGCTAAGTAACCTATCACCTTCTATCCAAGAGTCACGTTTTCCTGCAAAATTATTACACCTTCAGCACTGAAAAGAAATACAGGGATGAGGGGGAAAAAAAAAATAATTCAAATATGCTGGTTTTGACTAAGGCTCTAGTCCTGTTCCCTCTCAATTTAGCAGCATGCTCAAGGAACAGGATCCACTGTCACTGTATCAATGATACTTGAGTGTTTTGTATTTGACACCATTAATGAGTTCCTTTCTACACACATCAAAACACTGAGTAGACCACAGAAATCCATGTTAAACTGGCAGTAGGTTTGCAGTAGGAGAAACACTAGAATTAACTTTCCTGCTTTTGTTTTAAAAAGTAAACTGTCATGTCTTGTTGATGAAAGCAGAAGAAAGCACATTCAAGCAGACAGCATGAGGCTTCTGAATTATGCCAATCTGAATGCCTTGCCACTGAGCAAGATGTAACTAAAGATACAAGGCACTGGAATACTTGCATTCAATTCAAATAAAGTTTAAAAAAGACATAACTTCACAAAGCAGTTGGTGAACTTGAGTATCATTAGAGTTGGTACAAACTTCCTCTGAAATTCAGATAGCAATTTACATCTAATTCTTCCTCATACTTTGGACAGAAGGGAATGGAACCCATGAGCTAATCAGTTTACTGCTGGTTTTTTCATTATGAAGGCATAATTTTCAGAGAAATAAGGTAGCCATGTTCTGAGATTTTTAAAATAAACATAGACAGGAGTCATTGCATAATTTATAATTCAATAATACGCCCTATAATCCCATCCCAGAGGTGCACAAGCACAGTTCGTGCTCTGTTTTAAGACTACTATGGGGGTACATACGCAGTTTAATTCCCCTGCTCCCTGTCAGGCTGAGAACCTGAGTTGCTCTAAGGGACACAAAAGATCTTCTGATTTCCTTTTTCAAGGAATTAAAATTTAATTTTACACTAATTTGTTTTGCTCGGACATTATTTTTTTTTTAGCTTAATATAAAAATAAAGCTCCTCACATCTTCTTTTGTATGGCAATGCCAACTCAATAAGCATCTGTACCTGCTCCTTTTGACCTGAGCTGTCCATCACTGGACTTGCTCTTCATCTGCTGCATGGCCTTGGTCTCCCAGGCTCTTACAGGCAGCTCTGCTGCCTGCAGTCAAGGGTATTGCACAGGGTTGGAATGGAGGCAGAAAGCCTTCGAGCTGACAATGCTACCTGAGAAAAGGAAACATGCTTTAAATTACTTATCCTCTGCATTTACAAAAGTGCTCGTTGTAGAAAGAGTAGCGACCACTCTTTGCACATGTCCCTGATCTTTCTAACAGCTATTCCCCATATCTGTTCCACTTGAATTATTTCTTTTTGCATTTGAGGGATCAAAACAAAACATGAAATTTTATCTCACAAGTGTTTTATGCAGTGACATAAATATTATTCCACTTTATGGCACACACAGCTTACAGTATATCCTGGAATCTCTTTTTCTGATGCTTCCCTCGCTGCTAGTTTTGATGCTACTGCACACAGTCAACATACCAATCCTTTTCCTCCACTAATGTGCCCAACTGAGAAGCCCCTAGTGTAGGGCAGAAATTTGTTACATGTTCCCATAGCATGTCTATCCTCTCTGTACTACTACATTTATTTCTACCAGTCCACGAAATCCTTCTGGTATTACACTCTGCTTCCGTATTGAAGACATGCTTGTATCTTGTATCATCAGTAAATTTTACTTACATTCCTACTTTTTCTGCCACTGTTATTAACTATGGTATTAAACAGTAATATCCAGATCAGTTCTTAAAGATTCTCACTAATATCTCTTCAGACTCAAATTTTCTTCTGCAGCATGTCCTATTGATGCTTTCTCATGAGCCACTTCACTGTTTCCTTTACAATATCTATAATGAATTCTCTCCTCTCTGTTCCATGTAGCACCATGGAAAATGATCCAGACCAATCCACCATCCATTCCTATGTGAAGATAAGTAATAATTCTTTACTGAGTAATCAGTTTAGTTATCCTCATAATCAATCTTTGGTAAAGCTGCTTTGCATTTTACTTACTTTCCGTGTTCCTCTCTCATGTCTTTCCCATAGAACTTACCCTGAAGCATTTCAGTCCACTGAGGTACAAGGTGAACAGATTTGTAATTTATCACTGCTTTTCATGTTGCTTAAGTATTAGCAGCATGTTCACTGTTCTTCTGTCACAGGCAGAACTGACCCTGTTGTGGTTCAAACCCAATTTTAGCTGGCCAGTCAGTGGAGGAACAGTAAGGATTAAGTGACTAAAATATCTGAGGACAGAAAGTGTTAGAAGGAAGGAAAACAAACCCTGGTGTTGACAGTTCAGATGGACAACACAGACGTTTATCCAAATCTACATACTTACCTGCAAGGGAGGTACAGCTATCACAGCTTCATGCTGTGTGAGATTCAACCAGCACAATCCTTATGAGATTACTCCAAAGTTCTCTCTGGGATTTGTCTCATCTTCATCTATATAAGCAAAACTTTGGGAAGGGAATTTCTACCTTTGCCTTAGAGGTCACAATCAAAGCAGTGTTTGAATTGCATCTTGTCTCTGAACCACAGCTTGGCTTCACAGGATCATTTCTAACATAAAGAGGATGATATAAAGGTAAGTTACTGGGCTATCATATATACAATTCTCCCCTTAATCTTACACTTTGCTGCTTATCCTCTGATGCTTTCCCTTTTGTTCCCCCCTTGGCTGTCACTGCAGGTAGTTTAAACTTCTACAGAATATTTGCCTTGTTCTCTCCTCCCCTTTTTTTTCATCTTCCCCTTTCTTGCCCCTGCACATATATCTTACAGAGAAGCTCTCCAATTTTAAATTACAATAAAACAGAAAACAGGGCATCAGTAACCACATAATCCCATGTAACCCCAGAAGGCCCGATTCTGAGTAACCATTGAGGTCTTGCTGCTCTTATTCATCCCAATGGAGGGTCTAGGTCCAATCCCCTCGCAGTATCAGGCCAAAAGACTCACCTGCCTCTACCTTATAAATAATTTAACGGGTATCTCAGAACTATCCTACCTCCCCTCACGTGGGGTGGCTTCTGCTTCCCTTTTATTGACAACCATACTGTAAATCCTTTGGAGTTAACCTGTTCTCCTTTGCTTCTTCCCTAACAGTCCTCACAAGCTCTCTCCTGGTAAAAGAGAGGGAATATAATGATTTCTCTCGGTGCTTAGCTCACCTTAGTACCTCTGTGGGTACCCTGGACTTGTCTTCTTGCAGAACACCTGCACAGTATCAGTCTCCACAGTCTCAATTTGTCCTTTCCCCAAGGTCCCAAAGCGTTTGCCGGCAGCATGGGGAGGAGGCACGTCCAACATGCCACAAATATAACCACGCTGTGTTATGCACAGGTCCGTGACGGCTCACCCGAAATAAACAGCTCTAAAACATCTCTGCCTACATCTGCCATGCCATACTAGGATCTGAATAAATCAGGTACCTGACAGAAAAATTTTAGGAAGTTCCTAAAAACTATTCCACTCTACTTGCTGTATTTCTACATGCAGAGAGAAACTTCGCTGATGAGTCGTGTTGTTGCAAGCACCAAATGAAAGATGCATATCAGACGACTAATGTTGCTTCTCCATATAAAAAGAAGCCCTTATTTTAATGGCCATAATCATAAAGACTTGCCCTGGAGCACAACTTTGAGATGCATATATTCTCTTGAAAAGCTTCAACAACACTAGAATATACTTATTTTTAGCATGCAGCATATTGCAATATTATATATATAATTAATATATATTAATGATATCATAAAACATATATATAAGTTATAAAGATACTAGAATATGTTTTTTTTAATCTGTACAAGGTTGGCCAAACTAGGAGGAAATAACGGTCTGTAACAGATTATATTGTTTTAAAGCTTGGGTCACTGAAACTGCTTAGGACGTTTGAGTCACCAAAAGTTCTTCAGTAGCAACAAATAGTTGGCAGTATTGCCAGAATTTAGGTGGTTTAAGTTACAAAAGAAATACATGTTCACTATACCCAGCACTTGAATATACTATGAAAATTCAGTCAAAGGCCTAATGCACCTGTAGTAAATTTTATCAGATCAAAAAGTCTAATGTGGAGCATCTATTAAAAACAACTCTAATATATTAATTTTATTTACAGTGGCTGGACAAAAAAAAAATCTAATTAATCCTTTCTCCCTTAGCTACTCAGGGAGTAGCTGTCTCCCAGGGGTACAGCTGGGCATTTTACCACAAAGAGCATGGTACTTAATTAAAAATAAATTTTAAAAAAATTATCTTTATTTCCACTTAGCTGTAGGGTAAGTGGGAGGGCAAAGCAAATCAGTATCAGACTCAAAACAAGATTCTTGCTTCCAAGAGATAAGGCACTGAACTGTATTACCCTAACACTACAGAGACAAGATTAAGAAAAACAAATTTACAATCCAGAGACACTTAGCGAACTGAAACATAACTTGACAAAATTAAAAATAAAATGCATTTGGAGTTGTGCTGTTATAATGTGAAATGGATTATACCAGCTGGGTCTACATCATCTTGCATTTTTAAACAAAAACTGGCACAATTAGTAACGAGTTTTGCTGAATATATTCCAATTAAAACAGCAAAGTCTCTTAGCAAAAAAAACCCCTAAAAAGCAATTTCATGTTGGAGAAGGAAACAAGAGGAACACAGAAAAACATGTGCAACAAGCAGGGTATACAGCAAGTAGGAGGAGATGAAAACTGCCATATAATTTCTTTTAAACAAACTCTTAATTCTACAAAATGCATTATCCTACTGAACTGCATACCCAGTAATTCATGTCCCTGTTTGTTTTTCCTTTCAACTGAGTCCCCAGCTCCTAGAATAAAGCTGTCACTTCAGCCAGCAGGTGCTTTCATTCCTGCCTCCAACCTACAACAGTTATGACAAGAGATTAAGAAAACCAGCTACCCCGGGCAGCCCAGGCCGGTGCGTAATGAACGGCTTAACCCTGGATAAATCTAATGACAAGTGTGGGTGGCTTTGATTGAAATGACAAGGCAGTTTGTCACCCGTTACTCTGTCACAGAGATCAGCAGTGCTAATGTTTTCTGCTGAGTTGAGGGGAAAGCAGCCTGAAACTTGCTTATTTCAGAGGCTACGCACAAAAACACTGAGAACAAAAGGGGTCAGCCTCAGTGTTGAAACACCTCTCTGGCCCTAAACAAGTCAGCAGTGGAAAAGTGGTGAAAACACCACTGTCTCTGGAGATGGACAGAAAATCTAAACCAAAAACCAAAACAAAACCACAAACATATGGAGCTCTCTTGCTTTAAACTACCTACAGGCTTTTGACAGAGGTACTCAGCTATAACTCGCAGCAGCAACCTGCTTTACTGTAGGGGTTGTGTTTTGCTCATTGATGAGTGTTCAGTGCCCATAAAATGGTACAGCAAGACTCAATCGCTATCATAAATGATTAGTCTTGAGGGCCCCAGCCATCAGTCATCACAGTTTTGGATTATACTGCTTGTGGTGTTAGAGGTGTGCCTGCTTAAATACAGCAACTGTCCCCAGAAGACTTCACATACCTCAATCCTGCCAAGTCTTGTGTTTCTGTTTAATCTTACCTTCAATTAGTGCATTAATTTCTGGTCTGTATTAGGTGCTACACAATCAGAATCCAAATAAACAAGTTGCAAGAGCTGGTAAGGGACACAGGCACAGAAAGAGCAGTGGCCATTTGAAGTTCACGTGGCAGATCGCTGAAAGTCCTGGATCCAAAACCACCGCAAATGGGAAAGGTGTATGACACTTAGCAGTGAGAGGCACTGCTGTTTTCTTGTATGAGGGGAATAAATATCACAACTTCAGATCCCATGACATTACTGAACTTACTTGGTGTATGAATTTGAAGACCATGGCCTTACCATGTTTTCATTTTCTACACCCACACAAAGCCTTCCTGAAAGCCCCTCTGACTCTTGCCATTAACTTAGCCTGGCAAGTCGAATGGGGAAGACGTTCAAAACATTTTCAGCCTCTGTGCCTGGACAAAATTTACAGTGGCACCTCTGCCTCCCACTCTCCCCACTCCTTTTCAACACCTTGGAAAACCCCTGCTGTTTTAAATTTACAGTGTTCAGTTACAGATGCCAACAGTTTGAGGTAGTCAGATATTCATCATCCTCCTGCTTTGCAAAGGCCAGTAGCAGCCTTGCTGAAGGTCTGCTACCCAGCACTACTCCTAGGACATCTGGGTTTATGCAGACACATTATCCAGTCTCTTAGCAATCCCCTGGGTACTCAAGACCTTATTACTGCTCTTCATATGTATTTTGCTTGAAACAAAAATAAAATGCAGTTGTCTACTGAAATGTTGCCAGAAATAAGAAATAAATCAAAAAGGTGGATTGATACACTTTCCTTCCACTGAAGCTGTTAATTTAATACAGCAGTTTCTGTACCGCTGTTCCAAGAGAAAAACAGACTCAAAGCAAAGAGATTTCCCTTCTGGCTGTAACACAACAATCTGTCATTTTTCTACAGAAGAACACATTCATGGCAGGTGTTTTCGTGGTTATTTTCATCTTGACCCCCTTCTAATGTCAGCTGTTGATGTCCAGCTCTTTCAAGGAAAAGCCAACTTTGCTATCTGCATCCAACAGACAGTTGCTTAAGAGAAATCCTGCTGCCTTACTCTTGTAAGCAGGACAAGAGCACATCTTTAGCATTCCCAGTAACACGGATAGGATCAAAGAAAGGTATCTTTTTTAAAAACAGTCTCAAATCTTTTATCTGGTATCAGGTAAGACTTCCTCTTCCCAATGCCCTTTCTATCTTAACCGAAATGCTAACTGATGAATCTCATTCACTCCTTATCTCCATGTTTCTTTACACTTGTCCTTTTGGATGTTTTTGTCTAGTAACCTTCCAGCATCGCCAGCATCCTGTTATGAAGCACTGAATGGGTTTTAACCATGTTCTGTGTCACACTGCTATGTCTGGGCCTTTGTATGCTGGAAGTGATACTTATTTTCTGTCAGATTTTGCTTTGGCCGATGATTTTTTTTCTAATTTGGTGGTTGTAAAGATATGCAGAGTATCTTACAGCTTATCTGCCACATGTTTCAGTACGGCATTTATCTTCCAGTCCTTTTCATTCTTGCTGCAACTGCTTGTGTGGTGATACTTTTTTTATCTTAACATGGGTTTCTATTTATATTGCTGTTTTCGTTCACAAATAGCAACGTGAAACAACTTCCCCTTGCTTTGGATGAAAACTCATCATCAAGGGTCCTGAAACATACTTTTGCATAAACAGTTTCTTGCCCACTCTAGTCTGGTCTTCCATTCTGTTAGTCCACCATGAATCCAGACATGGAAGCATAGTACAGCTAATGGATAGAGCAATTGGCAGTTTTATTGCTGGCTGTGCCAGAGACTTTCTAAAAGTCAAATAACCATTCTGTGCCTTGATTTACCCCATTAGAATAGAAAATACAGGAACATACTCCTGAGTGTAAGGAGTAGTATAAGGACCTATTAATGTTTATAAAGCACTTCAAATTTCTAAGAAATCATTAGATTAATGAAAGTAATGTGATTAGTAGCAAGTGCCAATTCATTAAAAGATTAAAAAAGCCTACATGGGGGGAGATGAAGGTACTCATGAGATGATAATTGCTCAACCCTGATAGGAACACAGTTTATTCCGCAGTGTAGATGGTGTAAAGCCACATTCCCAAATCACATTACAGTCCAACCAAAACCAAAGGCTGTCACATAATTCAGGGACAAGGTGAAGAAACAACTCACAGTCCTGTCTACACTGCAAGACCACAATGTGTTAGCTGCACAGTAATGGTAACTATCAAAAAGCTGATTTTGCAGCATAGCTTGACTGATTTTGCAGTGTCTTCTTTCTATCTGCTTTCACAAAAGAGTCCATCTACAAGGGAGGATTTGAGGAGATTTCCCATTCATATTCCAACACTGATACTTGTGGAGGTGCTAATAATGGTCAAAAGTCTGGCGTAGCCAACCTAGACTGATCTCATACATCAGACGCAACACTCACACCATTAGTTTCCGATACATGATGCTGAGTATGAAGGTGACATCTCACACATTGAACAACACAGCACTGAGGCTTCTGTCCTTCCATGAGCCCACACAATCCATTCTCATCAGCAGTGATCCACTTGAAGGAGAAGGAAAGTGACTGTGCCAATGACCTATACCTTTGGGTAGGCAACGTGAACAGGCCTCTCTGATCGAAAAACTCATATCAAAGGCATATTTCCCTACGGCAGAGCATCACCCTACTCTTCCCTTATCAGATGACACAACGAATTAGACTTGTCTCCCACCTTGTAGGCCAGTATGTCTCATACATACACCCAAGTAGATGGATGGTGTTGGTTTAATGGTTTCCTGTCTTGACTTCTTTCTCCTCTAAGAAACCAACCCATCAACACCTTTCTGGAGCTGACAGAATTGCCATGGCTGTGCTCAACTGCCTAGATATCTTCTGTCATAGAATTAAACATTTCATTGAAGCAGTATCAAAATAAGTACAGAAAAACATTATGGGTTTTTTTCATTTTGAATTCGGCAGACAAGTTGTTTGTATTGGTAACTAAAGAGGCAGTTATTGCTATACGAGAGACTTCAGACTTGTTACGATTCAGAAAAATGGGGTTTGATTTACATTTTAGAGCCTGCATGTCGCAGAGCTGTATTATATTCACACTTGTAAGCTGGCTAACAAAGGTCGTCAACAACAAATTTAGAAACAAAACATATTCATGTTTATTATTGTCTAAATTTAAAGAGAGGGCTTTTCATATTTAGTTGCAACTACCATTGCTCTTCCCTCACTGCTGACAGTTCAGAGAGCCTGTATATGAAAGGAATTCACAGAGAAAAAAATCTTGTCCCTAACAATTCCATTGAAAAGGTCTGTACTAGTCCTTTCTCCACTCTCAGTTTTAAATTCTCCTGAAGCAGCAGTAGTTTTGATCAATTATTTTTCCTTTCTTATTTTCACTGCTAAAACCAAATTACTATTGAAATATAGCATTAGATTCTGGAGAGTGGGACACACAAAGCCAACTATAATTAAAAAAACCTTCTTCCACACCAAAGAGAAGAACAATTGGAGACAGAAAGATCACAGGAAGGGATAGGTGCTGCTTTAGAGAAAGAAATTAATTGCTTACATAACCCACTTTCACATATTCTTCTAATCTAAAATACATGCTTTATTGAATGTACTTCATTAGATTATATGAACATCTTCTGAATCAGAAAAGCCAGTGAGCAGGTCAAATCTTTTTTTCATCTTCAGTAACAATCATTTAGTTCTTCCCTAAATTCTTATTCTATGAGGTTTTTATGAAAGCTGTTTTGAGTCTTTGTATTTTCATTTCCCAATCTGTCCAGCAGGGATAATAAAGCAAATCTGACCATACAGAGAGACAGAGAGAATTTTGTTCTCTCTCAAAGCTTTCTTACAGCAGAGAAATTACACATTTCTCTCCAATAATATCAAAGGTGTTACTCTTAGCAGGCTCTTGTCATTCAACAAATTCAATGTTTTAAAGCCAGGAAGTTTGCTAGCCCTTAACTTCCAATAACATAATTCTATAAGGTAACAGGCACACACACGAAGCCTTTTTTCATATTAGAAAATCGTACTGCATCTGATCTTATTTTTCAACAATTATGTTAACATTATGCTTCAGAGATCAGACAAACTGGATCTATTTCTCATTTCATTAATATTTGTTACCCAAACAAAAACTCTTGTGGTTTAGTTGAGACCTGTATATCATTCTAATGCACATATACCTTAAAGTATTTGGTTTAATTGCAGCAGTTCTTATTGAGACTATACCTCTTGCGTGAATTAGATAAGGTTATTGGTCAGTTACCATGATCTCAGATTTGTATTAAAAATAGCCAGATAAGTGAAAACTAGGAACACAAATAGAGTTTACAAGACGTTTTTGTAAGAAAGGGTGAATAAGGCAGTTGTAAACTAGCTGACAGAATAAATATTGGAAGTGCAATTTCATACTGGGAAGTTGAATCAAGATAGATGAATCTTTAATATGCCATGGACCATCAAAGGACAGAAGTTTGTGTTGCTCATTCAGAAAGTGACTTCAAATAGAGACCAGGTTATAAATTCAGCATGTCAGGTTGGAAGGATACGTGGGAATGACTGACTTGCACTGGACACAGCCAACACATTACATATCTGTGTGTAGGAGAACATACAGGGATATACACATAGCATGGTCAGAGAAAGACAAATATAATAAAACTTTAAAAGGTATTTATGAATTTGGATTTCTAAATTTCCTGATTTCTCTTTGGATTTTCAAACCATTTAACAACAGTCTTTGCTATTACAGAAATGATAATAAATCTCAGATGTGTCACTAGTGGGAAAGTAAAAAACTATAAAGATATACCCACACCTCTCTTATAAAAGTCAAAACTCAGGTAGTACTCAGCAAGGAAAAGGAAGCAGGACAGAAACAGAGGAGGTCCCTGCAGCAATAGCACACACTGCCTTTGAAATAGTAATGTCAAGCTTAAAAAAGAAATATTCCACTATTCTTAGCACCTGCTGAGAAAACATTATTCCCCCCACCTTGGGCTGCACGTATGTAATAGTAGAACTTCACTCACTCACAGAAGACTGCTGTTTATCTGATAAAAGATGAAAGATCATCAATAGATTTTTGTAACTTTAATATGTATGCATACAGTGGTAAATGAACATTTGTTAAAGATTGTCTTTCATCCTTATTAAATCTGCATTTTAAAATTACTTCAATAATGGAAGTAAAACACATTGTCATGTTAAAATAGCACATCTGAACTTAGTGGGTTTGCGCAGATCTGTTTGTAAGACATGTCTACAAACACACCCACGTGTTTTAGTCCTGCTCCCCACACATACACTTGTGCAATGTCAATAGTACCTGTGTTTGCATCTAGCCATTAACTTCTGTAGCATAAATATGTCTGTAATATGCTTGATTAAACACTGGGTATTCTTGTATACCTCTCAAATATGTAAATAAGAACAAAGGAAATGAGGAAGTTCTCCTTGGCAAACTGGCCCTACAACCAGCGAGCTGAAAAAGCCCATTCCATAAACTCAGCAAACTGCTCCCAAGTAAGCATTCAGTTTCTGCCCCCTTTGCCCCAAGAATAACCTATGCCAAAACTATTCAGATGGTGTGAATCCTTCTTCTTATCCCTCAGAAACATCAGTTTATAGCTGCTTTTTATAATGTGCACTTATTTTCATTTAATCTTCTCTCCTCAATGTATTTAAACAGCAATTATCACCGGTCTCAAATCCTCTGCATGAATACAATACATACAGACCTTGAAGAGACAACGTTTTGACAATTCATACATAAACTCCATTCCAAGTGCCACTTGACATTAGGGCTCTGTTGCCAAATATTTCACACTTTCCCTCGTCCCTTCTCAGCTCTAGACCCCAAGACTGAAAGGCTTTGGAAAAAAAAAAAAAATCCAAAGTAGCTTTCAGGCAAGCTCACACCCCTCTGGTTCTCAGATATGACACAGATAATAGATAAGTGTCATGCACTGAACATTTTCCAAGCCAGATATTACCCTATATAAACCAAAACATCCCAAACAGAAGCGCTACTGAAGTATAGCTCCCCTTAGGCAACTTCACTTCTCAGAAGCCAAAGCCCAGGGAGTTCAAGACCAATGTGCTCTTCTCAGCGCCTGAGGCAAAAGAGGCTACATACACTGAGCAAATAAAAGTACAGTCAATCCCCAAAGGAAGTCCTTGCCTTGATGCCTGGTTAATAGTTAATGCATAGGGCAAGTCCTCAGTAGCCAGGAGCTATCTGCAGCATGCAGTTATAGGAAGACAGAGAGCCAAGAGCTGAACTTCAACATCTACTGAAACAGCAAGAACTATTTCAATTAAAAATAATGTATGTTTTAATTAGTCTAAATTAGATATTTAGACATTACAATCATCAGGTCTTCGCACAGGCATTCTCCTGGGAGTAAAAGGTGGCTAGAATAACTGTTCAAATATATTTGTGATCCCAATACTGCTGTCTCCAAACAATAACACTCGAACACCAACCAGCTTAAACACCATCACATTAAGAGCTGTACCAACATGAACAGTGACAGCATGTATGTGTTGCATAGAGCACAAGAAACGTTTTTCATCTCTAGAGCACATTTTCTAAACAGCTCAAGATGCTCTGTAAGTGTGAAATAACACACAGTCCATACAGGACATTATTTTTTCCTATATCTGCCTCCACTTCAGGAAGACTAACAGCATGTCCACAACTAAGCTTTTACTTTTTTGCTTCTCTCAGTTCAATTGAATCTAGAATGATAAAAGTTTTTTAAAGAAAGTGAAGGAAAAAGGTTCGCCATTTTCCAATGCAAGCAAAGGCTGTCCTGTAAGCAGCAAGGGTCACTGTAAATGTAGCAGCAAATCAGACACAGCCAGTATTTTAATTTCCTATATATAAAATACATTACACTGGAGGATCTAAAGGACACTTGATCTCAGTTTTCAAAACACCATTGTGAAATAGACAAATAAACCTCTTTGTTGATTATTCAAATACTAAAACAGCATATAGTCTTCAGGAACATGTGGGTTAACACTTCATAAATATTATTTGCGTATCAACAACCAGATAAGCAATTTAAACTTAACAAAAACAGCTAACAGAGTGGCCCATCTTGATTAAGCTTGAAGAGTGGTTTACTGGAAAGCCTACACACATTCCAGTGGCTTTCTAAAGGTTACACAATAAATTAGCCACAATTAAAGGTACAAAACTTATGACTCCATTTTTCCATTTTCTTGTTTTATCTTAAAAAATAGCAGTGTTTCACTAAGGGAGAAAGACCTTGTAGAGCAGTGAGGATGATGGGAATTGTTAGAATTATCAACAAATCCTTCAGACAGGATCCCAAAGTTCAAACTTCCCAATTTAAAAAGTTGGCATTCCATTCACACTGACTTTTCTTATTATCATAATAGCAATCTTCCTAATGAGACAGATTAAAAAGCACCAGAAGATACTTTAAAAATATTCACGACAACAACAAAACAAGATAACACAGAGTTAAACAGAAAAACACTGAAAATCAAAGCTTCAAAACAAAACTGCTTTAGGAATTAAACATTATTTAACTGCAGACTTCAATAAAACCACTTTGTAAAATCATTTACACATGCAAATTGACAAATAAAAGCTAGATAGTATAGCTACTTAGAGGCACTCTTTTCCTTAGGTATAAGATACCTTCTAACTATGCATGAAGCTGAACACTGCTACGCTTTTATTATGATCCTGAAGCTTCAAAGGAGGTGGAGACCCCAGTGAACCCAAAGGCACAGAATGAGAAACTTTCTCCTTTCCAAAATGTTTGTATATGCTGCAGTCACTATGGAGGTGGCAGGGGATCACAAAAACATCTCTAAATTGTTTTTCAACTAGCTGATAACAGCGCGTTTCCTTCTAGCACAGATCTTCGTGGGAACTGCAAACATCTGGCTGAGCAGTTCGGTAAATGCTGAAGCAGTGCCTAAACAAGACAGCTAATTTAAAGCTAGTTTAGGTCTGTTTAAATAAGTGGTATTTACTAAAACACTAATGTGACCTGATTAGAAGGGAAAATTTGACAGAAATTAAATACTATCCCCACATTACAGTTACAGCACATAGACAGCACATTAGAGGTGAAGTTACTTGCTAAATCTTTTTAAATACTTGAAGCCCTCCTTTTTGGCTCCAGATAACCCTTCTCTTCCAAAAAGGTCAGCACATGTGCTGGGCTTTCTCACATTGCCTCTTCTGGTCATATTTCATGTTGCTGACTCCCGCAGATACCTGTATACCCTTAAGATTTAGTAGCCTAGGACCTTCTTCTAAATCTTCCAGTCCTGTATAATTACATGTGGTTTCAAAAGTGGCAGAATCATCAATATACAAGCATATATTATCGGTTTTCATTGATGCTATTCCTATATACTCATGCATAACAGAATAGTACCACCTCCATGGCCCATTTTGCAGACAGTCTCACACACAGGAACCTGATTAAGGATTCTGGTCATGCTGAAATACAGTCGCTACTGAAGAGAGCACAACAATTTTTGCAAGGATGGATGGAGAAACTTTGATACACACTCCACTCTGTAGAACTGACCCTTACTACAAGGCTCTGCAAAACAGGCAAGAACATCATTAAGTCTTCTGCAGAACAAAAATATATGTACTCCACTAACTGACTGCAAAGGATTCAACTGACTCTACAAAATACTGCAAATGAAGTTGAGATTTATTTTATTTTTTATATTGTATAGGTTTATTGAGATAATACTTGTTCATCAGAAACACTTCTCACTACATATT
This sequence comes from Pterocles orientalis, assembly GCA_011057875.1. NCBI lineage: Eukaryota > Metazoa > Chordata > Aves > Pterocliformes > Pteroclidae > Pterocles > Pterocles orientalis. Next base: position 3,032,694 of record WKFP01015467.1, read on the forward strand.
CTGATGGCATATTAATTAGGGTATGCTTCTAGACTGACAGTAAAATTTCTCATCAAAACCAGCGAGTCTCTCTCAAATGGCTTAGTATATGGGAATCCCGTTCAAGCTCCTGCTCTGTGTCAGACAGAATAAGCACCTGAATCTGGGTTTCCCTCTTCCCAAATGCACAACACTAATTGCTCACAGACTTTGGTTTCACAGAAATACTTTGGAAGGCTTTGGTCTACCCCAGTGGAAAACAAGGGGGGGAATTCAAAAACTTGCAGAGTTTTGCAGCAACTTTATTCCCTTTAAGCTCTATTTTAAACCTGACATTAGTTCTACTAAATCCATCATGTCTAACAAATAGACATTTGGCCCAAGATGTAAAAAGAAGAGCAAGAGAGAAAGGGGGCAAACCTGTTAGCTGCTACTTTGCAGCTGAAAAACATAAAATCAGATAAACCACCTTGGAAAAGATGCTACAATAAGATATGGCTGAAGGTTCATAGCTGTCAGTTCTTTAAGAGAGCTACAAAAAAAAAAAAAAAGAAGAGAGAGAAAAAGAAAAAAATATCTCAAGCCTGAAAATCTGGTGCTAGTTTTCCATCAGAAGAGACATAGCTAACAGTAGCAACAAATGCATTATAGCGCTGCTGGGTTTTGGGGCAAGTAGTAAAATAATACCTGAGTTATTAGAATAAAATACATTAATTTAGCTGCCTGAATAGACAGGAGAGGGAAAATTCCATTTCTGTCTAGTTCACATTAATACTAGAGACATCTGAAATTCAAGAAAGAATTCAAATCAAGGTGAAGTAAAGCTGCTTCTTCTAGAGAGAAGTAATTTTGTGAGAATCTCATGGTTTTTCTAACGCTTGAGTCAATGAGAAACATTTGGAGATGTGATCAAAATGCACCCTTAGTAATGTAATGAACCCAGTATGCATAACTTTTTGCATTTCATTGTATTTTAGGCAAGGCTCTTGCAAAACAAAATTCTTGAAGATCTGTAGTTATTTTCAAACTCTTCGAGATGGACCACTATTTTGAAGTTACAAGCAGTCTTCATGAGAACTTTAGATCACATGTAAGACAGCATTGCTAATCATCTGAGAGGTAGCTGCCTTAAAACAAATTACTTTGAGTTCTCTCACAAACTTTCTATATAAAGAAAATGGACCATGGTGTGCTATTTTCAATAAAATTATTATCAATTTGCAAGTGAAAAAGAAATCCATATTCTCGGCAAACTGTATTGAGCTTGATGCAGAGAGACCATCTGTCAAAATTGGGGATGAAAAAGCAATCACTCCATGCAGTGGTGTGGGCTTTCAAGCAAGTGCATTTTACAGCACGCCAGCAGTCCACAGCCACCGATCTGTGCCTTGACCCCACATGGACCAGGTCATGGCACTGCACCGTGGGTGCTAGCATTCACTGTGTAATTCGGCTCATATACAGCACGTTTCGCGTGTGTAGACAAAGCTCCCATCACCTCCCTACTCAGAAGGGACACTGGGTACTACTGAAAGCATAATTAAAACTAATTTTACTGAAAGAGGTATAGATTTTTTTTTCCATTTTAGATGCTTATTCTGAGAAGCTAAATTCCAGAAAGCCTTTATGGCCTATATTAGATGCTCTTTTTCTAAGTAACTGGAATGGTGTTTGTCCTGCTTGAAAACCAGATGGGTTAACCTTGCTTATCTTCTCTGGTCCACTGGGTTATAATACACTCATAATACACAAATGCTCATGTTTACATTTAAAAGATAAATAGTTTCAAGCAGGTAAAAACTGGGCAACTTGTGAAGGGGCATTACTCCCTTTTCTCCTTGGGAAAAGGGAAATCAGAGGATGGCTGTTGAAAATGGTGGGCTTATCTCATATACTTTAAGCTTACCACCTGCAAAGATTTAATTCTTATATTCTATTCATCAGAGTAACCCCTCAGCAAAACTTATGCAGAGAATTCACATTTCCAGAGAGAGACTGAAAAAACCAGAAGCCCATTACTGATGAAGAGCATGTTGCAGGTGAGAAAAAAAAAATACAAAAATCAGGTAACAAGCAAGCATGAGGTCAAAGCTATTGCTACTGTAATGCTCCAAAGTCAGTTAAATACCACATGGATTACTTTGGTTGTATTGCATTTGTAACTCTTCAAATTCCAACCGGCTATTAAGTGATGAACCAATATTAATAGCAAGAGTTTTTGTATTTCCTGAGAAATGTGAAAATAATTAAAAAATCAAATAGAAAAATACATACTTACATTACTTCATACACATCTCTCCTGAAGATCTTTTATTACAAATTCCATTAACACATTCTAGTCTACAATGACTAAGAGTTCAAGACTGAGTTCACCCGTGCACACTATTTCGATCAGGTATTATTCCTTTTGGTAATAAACCATTAAATAACATAAACCAACAAATGAATCCTGAAAATTAGCAGCAAATCGTTAAGAAGAGATCTGTAGAACTGAAATAACATAAATCATCAAAAGCAACTAATTGGCTACAAGACATTTTATGAACAGACCAGCTATACTTGCAGTAACTCACAGAATTGTTTCACTGTTTCTTAGAAACTGCCTTTAGGTTAGGTAGATGTTTTTACAAGATCTCAATTATATATTTCTCTCTCTCTGTATCCTGTCTTCCTTCCTTTAGAATATGATTCTTAACACAACTTGCAAGATTTTATTCTGCTTTTTAATCTTCAGAAATGCACCTGCACGCTTGCACAAAGTGTTGCTGAAACTACCTCACTTACATAAAAGCCCAACATGATAATACTGTGCAAATTCACATCATGGAGACAGAAACAGAGAGACAGAAAGAGAGGGAGATGACTCCACATAATTCTGGTAAGACGTCTTTCCTGCAATTGGATTATGTGGCTGTTTGGGAAACAATGTAAATCGCAACAACCATAGTGGATAGGCACAGACATGAATTCTACCAAAGATTTGATGCTGGGTTCTCTGACTGAAGCTTGCTGATATGCAACCGAAAAAAAGATCTAATATTATAGTAATGTATAATATGATACAAGTAAAAATTTTTCTTTACAAGACTTAAAATTCTGCTGTATTAATTGTGAGCTAGAAGGTCCCAAGCCAGGAATCCAATTTATGTATACTTTTTGAAGATGTCATTCAAACCATTTAGCTATTTCTGAATGACAAAACAAACATTTGATAACTAGGAATGTGCAGTATCTAATGTTAGGAAGTTGATCTCTTCACTGAAATTATGTTTGCCGAGAGTATTTTACAAGTGACATTGTCACATTGTACCAAACTCTTGCTTCAAATTGATCCGATATATAATGAATTATCATATGTTAATTTTTAGTTTGAGCTGAATTTCTATATTAACTAATTTAAAATAAATGTTTTGCAAAAAAGTATCTAATTAGTTTGGGCCCTGCTCCTACATACAGATGCCTGCGCAAAGAACCTTGACATACTTGCAGAATCTGTGCAGGTATGAGGGTTTGCTCTCGCTCATCTAATAGTTACCAGTTACCAGTTTTTCTGTTTTGCCCCTCCCGAGCCTTGGTTTGCTTTGTGAGGAGATATACACCACGGGGAACTGGAATGAATTTACAATGCATAATTATGCATTAAATATTTGGGAAGCATTTTTACAAATATCTGGCTCTGTTGACTTCAGATTTGGCTGTCATGCCAATGACAGCAACACTCTAAGTGAAATGATTGCAAAACACCCATGCTCTCGGCTGGAACTAACTGACTATGAAATCTAGATGAACAACCAGAAAAAGGGTTTTTTAGTCACATAGCTCTTTTCTTTATTTAATGGCCAATGTACACATACCTAAAAAGAAATAAACCACCACCCAAGTTAGTATTCCTTCACTAATTTCCTGAATATCGCATCTTATCCCATTAGAAAAGTGTTTCAGTCCATCACTCTGGCTTTTTTTTTTGTTTAATAATAAAGTTTGCTAAATTGTTTTTGCCATTCAAATTTTGTGGCTCTTTGTAAAGCTTCTCTAAATGTTCTCCAATTCTAAATGTTTGGTGTGCTTTTGGTTTTGACCAGGAAACTATTTTCAGTGCCTGCCAACTGCAAAATTGCAGCATCCTTAGGCAGGCTGGCTTTTCACCCCCCCAAAAATAGCAATTGCCTTAAAAAAAAACCCCCAAACTATAAGTGACAGGTTATACAGCCGGTTTGCTCTTTTTCCGTTTCTGGAGCCATGCAAGCCTGCATTTTCAAGGTTTGTTGTACAAGCTAGAAAACTTGACTAGGAAACTACGAAAGTTTATTTGTGGTAAAAATTAAGATTCTTACCTAAGACAACAGCTTGAATTTTTAGTAAATAATGTATGGTGTGATTTCTTAAAAAAAAACCCTGCAAGTGTTGACAACTAGCCACCCTCTAGACTTACGCAGCGTGTCCTACTACAGTTTCTGCTATTATTTGTTGAAAATTTTCCAACCTTTTTCCTTTGTCAGCTTCCATCAAATTCTAATTTGGTATACATTTCACCTCCATGTTGTCTGAGCTTTCAAAGAGTTGTCTTATCATTATGGCTTCTCCTTCACCTAAAAATATAACAAATTAAAAAAAACATTCTGCTACTCAGAAAGAGTCAGGATATAGATGAAGTATTCACTACAATTACCTCCCATGAAATAAATAGGCTAGACAGTATGAAAATTTCATCAGGCTTCACAACCTGCTTGCCAGAAGCCAATGTTTAACATACTCTCACATAGCAAAAGTATGCGGAGATAGAAAACTCTGTGCTTGCTGTTCTTCTTGTAACACTTGACAGACATATAACAAAGCATTGAGAACAAAATACATGAAGGGCTTCCAAAGGTTGGTGGCTTATTTACAGGAAACCTGTAGGGATTAAAATATTTCCAGTCTATATGGTTCAAAAATTAGCAAAAGACAGAGCTTGCATAGACACCAGTGCTTGTGATCTCTAAGGCTGAGGAGCTGAATGTTTTCACTGCTATCTTTTAACAGCTAAACCGTCAAAGGACTGAAAGAACTACACATCAGTAAGTTTAACTTTCACAAAGATGGATACATCCATTCTATGTGTCTAAATACATGCATTTCCACCATCTTCCAAAATCTGCATATTTGAGTGAGTAGACTGAAGAACTGCAAACTAAGTTTTATATTTGCCAGTACATTTTATCTGTTACACATGAAGTTATAAATCATTTGCATAAGAAAAGTGGAGTCAAAAGCCTTCGTTGTTTTCCTGAAAAAAAATTAAAACCTGATTTACTGTTATACTTCATAAGTTAAAAATACTATATATTTTTTAAAGGAGCAGAACTGAATTTAATTAAGAAAACAATATTCATACCCAGCCTCAAAACATTACATTATGCAACAGTGCAAATCAGAAAAATCTGTGACATTTCAGCTTTTCAAAGCCTCTGTAATAGCATAAATTGTTTTCCTAATGCTAAAAAGAAACATCAGCGAAACTTTAATTTAGCTGTTGACCAAAATCATATCAGTAGAACAGTGAAAATCGGCAATACGCATACAACTACACAAGGACAAAGCAGATACCTTTAACAGGATAAGTATTGTTAGGTATTTTGAAGAAGTGGTATCTTCCATTCATGCCACCCTAAAAACACCCTCTATTTTCTTGCCAGAATAGCTGATGCATCTTACAGTTCTATGTACAATATAGACATTCAAATAAATGAGGAATTGGAGGAGGGAAGGGGGATTTGGTGTTTATCTGCACTTGTCCAAGCAAGTATTTTTCCTTTCTTTTTTAAAGGGAGTTTGGTTACAGTTTGGTGGTAGTTAGGAATTTTTTTTTTTCCTTGCTTAGAGGTTTACTTATGGTGTGAGCTGCAATTCAAATTCGTGCGAATAACAGAAAATGGTTGTCAAAAGCATTCCTCACATGAACACTCATTAATAAATCAGGTTCTAGTCCCCTTTAAGCTGCTAGTGAACCTCCTTTTTTTCCTCCCATTTCGGCTTTACCCATATAGTCTTACTTAAGATGGACACACACACACAGAGGAGAAATATAAACATATTTTCAGACAGCTTTCTCTGTTTTCTATATACATCCTCTCTAGCATACACGAAAAACCAAAAATAATGTGATCATTAACCTGTTACTTCACTCATTAGGAATTTTGCCTGGAAACGTTCGGATAGAAAGCACTTACTCTATAACAAGCATTAGAGAATTGAATCTATCGCTGCAAGAGCTCAATAAATGTCCCTTTACAAAGAAAGGCTACATTTGCTTACATTTTGTTCAGTTCGCTAATGCACCAGTTCATAGGTTTTTCCATGAATTATTAATGAATCATTGTGTACAGGCAGGAGAAAAAGGGAATAATACATGTAAAATTAAGCCTTTAGATTTTTTTTCCTCTAGGTGTAATAAGAATTCAGCTAGGAGAATTTAAGAGACAGCACATAAGAACATGGAGATGGTAACCAAAATAGTCTGTATTTACTTGTTTCCTGGATAGTCTTGTAAACAACTCTTAGTTTACAGATCTTGTAGTTTGTGGACCCTCATCTGATGAAAAGAAAAGAGCAAATGAACTCTAAGACCTGCTACCTGTCCATTTCATCTTCCTGTCCACGAACCGATTAAAAAAAGGCTCCTGGCAGCATGGCGCCCAACAGGCAGAAGACACAGTTAGGCAGGGCAGCAAAATCTTGTGAAAACAAGCTGTGCAAGTAATACCTGCCAGAGGCTGACATGTTTTAGTTTCCGCAGAGTTAGCAAAGAACAGGACACTGTCCGATTCTGTTTAGCAGACGATTCTGAGAAAAGTGATTTTGTAAAGCAGTGAAAAATAAGGGCCGTCCTTGCACAACTCTTGCACGTATATTTATATATATGTGTGTGTGTGTTGCTTGTTTGTACAAAACAAAGTGTCACCTCATCAGCCTTAAAAAAAAGGGAAGCTATTCTACAATATTGCCTACGGTACTGTTTTATTGCCATTGAAGCCTGTCATACTTGAGACTAAAAGCTCTGTAAACTGTAGGAAGATTTTTGCTATTTTGATTGCAGTACTTGGGTAGAAGTCTTTTAATGTTCTTCTTATGTCTCAATGAACAACATGATTAATAAAGCCATCTGCTCAGAAATTAAAATTATTTATTTTTTTATGCACTTTTTAACCAAGGGATTATGGGAGGACCTAAGCTAAACTTCCAGAGGTACACGTTTGTACCTTTGAAGGGGGAAAACACAGAAAATTAAGTGTGTATATGTTATGGCTTCTCTCTGTAATTGCTTGAAGGCCAAATTTGAACATTCTGAAAGTCGCAATCTGGTATCAATAATTCAAAATCTGCATCAGAATCTGCGGCCATCCCTAGAATTACTTATTTTAAAACATTTTTTTCTCATGTCTGACATATTTACTTCAGTACTCAAAAGACCACTAGGAAAGGCTCTGCAAGTTCATCAATCCCAATCTTGGTAGTATCTTTCAATTGACCATTTGAAGAATAAGCACAAAATGCATTAAAGTGAAGTGGAATGAACTCGCTGTAAGGTGGTACGCAGCTTACTGAGTGTCCTTCCACTCTGAGCTTGTTTTATGAAAATATAAAAGTTCACTTCACTCTAAGGCTTGAAAACACTCTAGGTAGCAGCAGATCTTTGCTCCTGTTCATAGGTCTGAGCTGAAAAACCTATCTGTTTGGTCTCATCTTTGAACTAAATTCATGATGATCTTACATTTTTGTTACGATTTTGTATCAATAATGTAGCAGCAATTCCACAAGTTTTGTGCTACATTTATTTTATTTTACCTACACTCTCAGGCTAAATACTACTATTCTTTGAACTATTGCAGGTATCCAATCAAAAACACTTCCCCCTCAAATGCACAGGCAACCATCTCCAAAACAATGGCAACAGTAGCTTGTTCAAAATTTTATCTCGTGTATTCTTTGTGAATGCGAATACCCCCAAGAGCTTTGTACCAGAAACCCCATAGGGCTAGCTTTACCCATCTGCAAACTGTATTATATATTTTTCAATAAAAGTTTTCTGCTAAAAGTGTACAAATAGGAGCCTGAAGTACTGATATCGTGTGACAGACTAAAAGGAGAAAACACAAAAAGATTTTTTGTGGATGCATTTTGACCTAAAGTAATTTCTATGCCCGATACCCATCTATGGATACAGAGCAATGTACAAAATACAAGGACCAGAAGTATCATACTTAAGTATCAGAAAGGGAGAGTGGCCCCAGAGGTTGAATGGTGGAAGAATAGAAGGCATACCTACCACAGAGCATACGATTCTGCTTAAAATCCTTCCAAAGCATAACCTCTACAAATTACCAGAACTGGTCCCACAGCATTAGCAAGTGGCTGCAAACCCCTTCTCTAATCTCCAGAAAACTTTCAAATAAAAAGTCTGTGGCAGTCACCAAAGCTCTTCAGCATAAAGATGGGTCTGTTTGTTAAGTACAGTTAGGGTGTACGTTGTGGGGGAAACTCATACAGTGGATTTTGCTTTAATATAAGCTCAAATGTGGTCTATCAGTATTGGCTGACTTCTCTAAACTCAGGCCAAGGCTGAGGCCTTCTCTGGATGTAAACTCAGTTTACATGCAAACCTACTAAGAAGTATGTTCCTCTCTCCCAAAATTAATGTGGCTTTTGAAGATTTGTGCACGCCAAAGCTGCTTCACTTTCTGCCCAAGCAGGGCCAGCATATACACCAGCATCAGTAAATACAGAAAAGTGGCCTAATTTTATGCTGTGCCTAGCAGAGACAAGCATGAAGGCAAAGACATGAAAGAAAGGACTCTCTCCTTTTTCTCATCACCTATGGCCCCCAATTTCCAGCCCACCGGATATGCCATTTACTCCAAACCAACCCCCCAGCGTGCCACTAAGAGCAACGTGGGTTTAGTTTTACCTAACTAAATTAAAAGCCCCTCTTGTGCAGATCACTGTAAGCGACTATATTTGCATTATCGTATCAAATTTCCCCTTTCAAATTGCAAGGAAACCCACCCAGGTGAGGGCCGAGAGCCTTCTTTAATTACGAGTTGTTGTTCAGCTGCAGCAGTGGCTGTGGCAGGAGAAGAGGAGGCCTCACCCAGCGCAGTGGCTGTCCTCATCGCCTCCTCCTCCTCCCAGCCCTCCGGAGGGTCTCTTTATAGCAGGGCAGCTCAACCCTGCTGCCCTGTTCGCAGGCAGCCATGATTCCAGCCACGCTTAGGAGGACAGACATGGCTGAGGTCCTCATGCAGATACCCTCCTGCTATCAAAACGGTGGGGAATCCGCCACAGAAACAAAGTGCTCTTTCCTCGAAAGAGCTTTAAAATAGCTCCTCATAAAATAAAATGCCACCTTACCTGTGACAGGGAGCTGTGCCTGCAGGATGGCAAAGATCGCAATCCTCTTCCACTTCATCTCGCTCGCCCGGGCGCCGCTGGGGAGCAGGAGGCTGCGGGCACAGGGCGAGGAGGAGGAGAAGAGGTGCCTCCACGGGCTCTGCTCGTCTGTCAGGCCCTGCAGGAAGCTCACCTCCTATGAGGGCTTTTGGAGTCCACCTGCCGGCAGCAGCGCCAAAGCATGCGCCTTCCTCTGCCTCACAGCCAGGCAGCCTCTAAGGTTTGGGGTTTCCTTTTGGTTTGGTTTGTTTGTTTGTTTGAATTTCTTTTCTCTTTGCCAGATGGTTTTTGGTGGGCTTTTTTTCCCAGCTTGTCTGATGGTTCCTAGAACATCCCAGTCAACAGCTGCTGATCTCTATATGGGGTCTAGAAAGGATATATGATGTCAAATTCAACCCAATTTCTAAATCTAATTGAAACATGGCCTTAACGTGAGCACCTGGAAGCGGCCGCACCCTCAGGGCTATGGGGTGGCCGGCATAAGAGAGAGCTGGGCTCTGCCCCTCCTCGCAGACAGCGCCCACTGGACACACAACACCAGCACAGCCGGTGCTGCCTGTCTCATTTCAGTTGTACCTGTCTACAAAATGGGCATGCTTTTTGATGGGAACACACTGCATCTTTGTGTTTTGAAAGAGTGTCAGCATGTGCAGAGCTCTGGAGCCGTTTTGTCCCCTGAGCCTCCGCTGCCTGTAGGGAGGAGAGCCTGTGTCAGCTCAGCTCAGTGCGCATCTTCTCCTCTGCTGGCTTGAAACAAAAAGCTTGGCAGCCTCCAGCTACACGTCACTCCTACCTACTGACTGGGCCACAAGATTCAGCCTTCTCACTGCTTAAAGCTGTCCTCTAGTGACAGATACCAAGGCAGAGCAGTGTGCCCCAAGAGTGGCATGAGTGGTTTGAAGGCGATTCCATTCTGGGAGCTAACAGGGCTTTTCAGCCCCACACTACAGGCTGGTCTGTTAACATGGTCCTCAGAGCAGCACAAAACCCAGCAGGTTTGCCTGGCAGCCGCCCTCGCAAAGCTTGGTTTCCTATAGGTCCACGTTTTCCATCCAGCACAATGACTGCAGTGCCCCCCACGCTGCCCTAGGGCCCTACCACTCCATGGCTCTCCTGTGCCCGCCTCTGCAGGGCCAGGCGGTGGGGCACGCAGCCCCGGGCAGCACATGTACGGGCTGACTGACTAACCCAGCAGCCCAGTGAGAAAGTGAAAATGCCCTGGTTTTTCTGCTGTTCTGAGGGGGCTAGTAAGATCACTGCAGCTTGCCACACAAGACCACAAGTAGAACAGGTTATGTCTGGGTCTCCTTTGTTTAGTTGGATTGATGTTGAACCCCCGAGTCAAAAGTGGTTGGGGTGGTGGTGAGCGGCATACTGAGCCAGGAGAATCACAGCACTTGCCTCCTTGCGAAGCCAAGCTAGTAATCAAATCAGGCAGTATTAAAGCAGTGCTCCATAGACAGCTGTGGATGACCACACAGGCAACAGAATAAGCACGCTTTAGCAGTAACCCAGCAAATGTTACTCTGGAGAACACCTCACACTACAAGCTGGAAAAACACAAACTGATTTGTGTTAACAATATTAAATAATTTCATTATGCTTTTACCTGAGGACCTTGCCATGCTTTTCAAATTAGCCTTACTAAAGGCAGGGCAGTTAAGCTTTTACAGATAAATAAATTAAGTCTTAAGGGAGAAAGGGAAAACAAGGCACTAGAACTCAAAGAGAACCAAGAATCAGGGACACCTGGGAGCTGTTTAATTTTTTTGTTTAATTGGAGGTTTTTTTGTGTGTTGGTTTTTCTTTACTAAAAAACAAAGCAAACCAACAAACAAACAAAAAAAACCAAACAAAAAACCAAACCAACCACCACAGACTTCTTAAATGCATGAGAAAAAAAAGGAAGAGGAGAGCCAAGGTGTGGTTAGGGGTACTTCCTCCTCAACGTTTCTCATTATTATTAATACTAATATTATTAATAAGAAGCAGCAGTTAATAAAAGGATTCATTCAGAGCAACAAAGGGGAGAAGAAACCCAGCATAATGAGATTAAATTAAGAAAGGTGAAAACTGGAGTTTCACAAAACTCTTCCTGAGAAGATGATATTCCACAGAAGCAGTTTCTCCAGCAAAGTATTAGGGCATTTTTATGAAAATCCTACCACTTGACACAGTGATGCCAACTCTCACCTGGTAAGAAATCTCACACATTATTGTGTTCTTTTCAAATGTGAACAAATAAAAATTTTAATTTTTATTATCAGAAATAAAAAGTACATTTTAGACAACTGTGACTTAGAAAAGCTTGGAAACATGACTTAGATGCACCTTAAAGCCTAAAACTCAGCCTCCACCTCATCAAAATACAACCAGCTCAACAGAAGATTGCCAACTATTTACAATAGTAATATTAATACATTTCAGGATCGGAGCTTAGGCTAGAAAGTAGCACAAGTATCTCAATGAATAATTACTTTTTTTTCCTCATTTCTAGTTCTTTGAAAAGAAAGAGAAAGATGAATGTGCATCCCCAGCAGGTACGGGAACAGGATCGGTGATAACTATTTTCCAGTAGTATGAAGACAACTGGCAGGGTGAGAATTATCATGCATGTAAGAAGTAAGGATTTATCGTCTTTTGAAAGCAAACTAAATTGAATTGTACCAGCCAATACCAAAATTATTAGGATTACTAGTACCAAAACCTAGCGCTGCATGCCATTCTGTGATAGCTAGACAGTACTACTGAGCCTCTGCTCTCCTTCACCCTTGGGGAGGGTTTCCTTTCTGGCTCTCCTACCCTAAAAGCTGCAAGGGGAAGGCTGGAGATGGGCTCCGACTCACTGCCAGCCAGAATGCAAAGCATTGCCCATGAGAGCCACCATGCATTGAAGCAGAAAGAGGTGTCATTAGTCCCAGAAATGGCGGCGCTCAGGTACACGATCTACATTCCAACATGAGCCAGATAAAGCCCTTTCTGTCCACTTCTCCATACAACAGAAGATTGGCTGAAGTAAGGAATTAGCTAGAGAAAAAAGACCCCTTCTCCCACTGCAGGATGCCTGAATCTCAGTGACACCTTATCCAAAAGCTAAAATAATATCATACTAGTTATCAATATTTTTGGGTAACGGTATTTTCAGAGGAGCAAGTGGCACTGCTCATCACTATTCTGCTGACCGCTGTCTCCTCGTGTTATTGATCATAGCTTTTCCCTCCAGCAGAAAGGCAGCAAATTATCACTTTGAATAAAGAGTTGAGGGCAAAGGTAAAGAAGAGAAATGAAGAGCTGTATAAGAAAGGAAGATTAATGGCAACAGTAGGCACACTGGGAGAACAGCGGTTGGGCCAGTGCATTTTGATGTCTAGATAGGGAAAGGTCAAAGAAATAGAGTATGCGGACTTAATTTAGAAGTGTGGGAAGAGTCAGAAAAAGGCTTTGCATGACAGTGCCCCTAGAAATTCTCTCCTCCCCATCCCTCAGCTTTTGAAATAAAGCAAGCTTATCATTAGAATCTAAATATGAGGAAAGTATACAAAAGAGCAATCACGCTTGTATTAGGGGCCATTCTCACAAGCATGGCATGGGAGATGCAAATCACATGCAGTCGAGGAGTACAGAAAAAGATAAAGGGGAAGTGGTCTCTTCTCTAGGAAAAAATGTTTTCTGTCTTCATACAGCTTGCAATTACACAATGACAACTGGTTTTACACGAGTGTCACCTTGTTTTCAGCCTATTTGGTCTTTGCATCTCTAGAAACTACACAGTGCAGTAAACAGTTTGGCATCTCCTGCCCACATTGTGCATTAGGAAATATCACACGTGGATTTTTATCAACAAAACTGGTATTTCAGTTTACTCACTTCAGTCAGACCATAAGAACTTTGTTAACACTGGACTAGAAATGAATGCCAACACTAGTTCAGCTGAACCAGCAGTTATTTTTCTCAGTACGGACAAGGCCACAGTGGAGACACAAAATTCTCCCTGCTAGGTTAAGAAAAGCTCTCAGCTAAACTTGACTCTTTCTCTAAACATAAGGGTGGAGGAAAGTGCATTTCAAGAATTACCTGCACTGGGAAGACTGCAAGATTTGACCTATGGTTCCCGAAACGGAATGGGTCAGGGAATTCAAGTGGTCCCCAAGTACAACTCACTTGTGTTTAACACCAGTTAAAGTGCAGCTCATTATCTGTAAGGATAACATCTTTCATAATCTAGATAAGGTATGCATTCAATTGGTTCTGTGTATCAATATGCCATTCTTTCTCTGGACACAAGAAAGCCTGGAACAGCTCTAATGCAAGAGGCTGATTCATCTCCAGAAGCATCTCCTTTTCATGCTTGCTGGTTATGCTTTTTGACTGTACTATAAAAAAAAAAAACAAAAACAAAATAAAACAAAAAAACAGCAGGGCTTGCAGTTTTAACAGGAAATAAATGAAAACTAAAAACCAAACCCACACCACAGTCAAAGTAAGGATTAAAAAAATAACTACACACTGCCCTCTGGCTCATGTATTGCTACCACAGAGAGCTTGCCTGTAATCATCACCACAGACTGCTGGGACTGAGAACAGGTCAGTTATCAAAAGTTCTCCTAAGCTTATTTGATACAGTTAGTACTTGCAAGCAAAACTAATACCTACATCACCTGATGGAGGAGCTGGCTAACTTTAGAGATTAGAGAATCCAGACAGACTGCAGAGTCTTGCCCCTGATCCAGCAGAGAGTCACAGCTGTAGTGCCAGAACTAACTCAACAAGAATCAAAACAATTTTTGGTGATGTTCACATGAAAATAATGGGTGTTAAATAAGAAACAATATTCTCTAGTGAGCGGGCTGTATCCCCCAGCAAAGCATGCCATTCACACAGTAGACTCAATACACTGTAAAGAAAAAGTCTGCTGTTTACAGTGTGTAAGCCCACAATTTTTACTGACAAAATGTTGCAGACTGACAAGTCTCATATTGCTTCAGTGCATTTAAACGCATTGTAGTGCTTTACAGTGAAGCTTCACTTTGCTATAATTGGGTTCAACTGTGCTAATCCCCTTGGCATGCAGCAATTAATACTTATTTAGTGATTATTGCTGCATGCCAAGAGGATTAGTCCCTGCCCTGCACTTTTGCCAGTATTGCAATGGGAGAGCTGGAAAGAAGAGAGTGTCTAACTACAGGTCTTGCTTTGCAGCTCCCAACAGGGAGACAAGAGAAGTAGGTCTCAGTACAACTGCTCCCCTCTGTGTGTGAAAATACTGTGGTTTCCAAGGAAAAAGCACTTGACCGTCACTACTCCCTGCAGCTGCACTGTGCAAATAGAAACCCTGCCACATCAAACGAGGAAAAAGAAAAAAAACAGACACCTGTATGGTACCATAAAGACAAGCACAGCCAAGAGTGTATGCTTCCTATGGCAGATGATAAACAGGCCCTGACACACTGTTAAGAACAAATTCCTGTTCATTATTTTGGGGTTTTTGTGACTAGCTGTCCCCTGTTTCCGCTATGGTCTTAAAATTTTCAGTATAGCATGCGTTTTGGAAACCTATAAAGGAGATGTTAGTAGAAACTCAAAACGCACCCTCTCTGAATGCTCAGTTTTGAGACTACTGAATGTGTAATGTACAATTCTTTCCTGCCTAGTGAAGCCTTCAGGATCTGCTCTGGATTTTTTTTCATGCACTGGAGAGACCACTGCTTATGTCACATCTTAAGAAGAAAGGACAATGCTTCTTTTCCTTTAGGCTAGTCAAGTTACTCTCGCACATCATTAGCATTTTAACCTGTTAATTGCAGGTAATTTTCCCTGATTCCCTTACAGCATATGTAGAAAAATTCTGTGACTTTAACACTAAATCCACATTCCGGTAATGCTCTTTTTAACTACAGAGCACCTTCAGAATTTTTTTGCATGGCTGTACAGACTATAATTATCAGTAAGGATATGACTTTCATGAACATAAAAGTATTGTGAAGTCAGACTTTAAGACTTGTGACAAGTATCTTCATTTCCTCTGTTTTCTTCCTCTCTTCACCCCTAACATATACCTCTTCTGCATTTTTCAAATGCTCATCTGGGGGAAAACTTAATTAAATGAACTGAAATTAATTTAAGCATTTAAAGCAAATCAAAAATCCAATTAATGCTTGATTAGGGAACAGGTTTTGGCTAAATGACAACAAGGTTCTTATAATCATACACTGCAGGTTTTGTGCAATTATTTCTCTATTTCTTATTCCTAAACAATTGCTTAATTTCAATCTAGAAACAGTTACTTTTTAATACTGAGTGATGTTTAATAGGTTCCATTGGTATAAAACATTACAGAAATACAAAGTATTTTCAATGTTTTCACATAAATATACATGCTTGCATATGCAATCACATGCATACTACCTAGTGTATCTTGAAAGTCTGTCTTTCTCCATGTTTGCACACACATACACACATCCCCTGCACAGCTTTGTCAAGTTACTCTGTGTTTGTAGCTACCAGAAGTCATCTTGTTTTTAAAAAAAGCATTCCTCTCACCTAAAGGTACTCAAATGATTTATAAGCATTTTACATGAATGTTGCAAACTGGTATCTATTTACATTTTTATAGATAAGGGAAAAAAAACAAGTAATGTTACAACCTGCATCAGTGGCTGCAGCAAAAATAATATGAAGTAGTTCTAGATCCGCATGCATAGACTGAACACATTATTGAAGTTGAAGGAGAGACTCCCCTCTCTCAACAAGACCCGCAGCAGTTGGATATGCTATCGTAAGTGTGCCATGTCTTTTGTTTAAACTGGAAAAATCACATGCAAAAGTAAGCCTAACAGCTGCAGGAATCAGAAGCAAAGACTAACAAGGAATTGTTAAGGCTTTTCTATCTAGGATATGAAGACATAGAAAAACAAAATCAGAAAAATCACTACAGCTATCAGGTTCTTTGAGTGAAAACACCCACTAAAAAACCCAGAGTTTCACCACTTCAGATACTAACTGCACACCTGGTCTCAGTCAACCAGAAGACTCCAGGCAGCTCTGCAACCAACACTATTAATGAAACTCAAAATTTTAAAAAGCACCGACTTTTGTACCTTTAATATACATGAACTGGGCTTCATCTCCTCTCTTGAGCTCTCAATTGTCATGAGATGTGTCAAAGCACATACAGCAGCTTTGTGGCTTCAAGGTCATACTACCTGTTTCAAATCTAAAATCGAACTGAGTAAAAAAAATATATTTACAAAAGCAAGTGCCCAAATAACATGGTTACATACATCTTGTTTCCACAGAAAACTGGGCTATGAAGAACATTAACTACTACAGCCAGAATGAACAAGCTTTACACTCTAATCTTATTACACTATAATATTCAACACAGAAACTCTGAGAAAGCCTAAACACAAAAGTTCGTAAGTCAAAAAGCCCTGGAAGCAAATCCAAGAGTTTTGCATAAGCAGCTCACAGAGTGAGCTGCTCAGCAAGGAAAATACAACTGCTGGGGAGCACCAAGGGCCAGCTGCTTCTCCAGAGCCTCATCACTAAGATGCACAGTCCTACAGTACCTGGACAAGAAGAGCAGGTTGAGTGACAGCAACCACAGTCACAGAATCACAGAATGTTAGGGATTGGAAGGGACCTCGAAAGATCATCTAGTCCAATCCCCCTGCCGGAGCAGGAACACCTAGATCAGATCGCACAGGAATGCATCCAGGCGGGCTTTGAATGTCTCCAGAGAAGGAGACTCCACAACCTCTCTGGGCAGCCTGTTCCAGTGCTCTGTCACCCTCACTGTAAAGAAGTTTTTTCTCATATTCAAATGGAACCTCCTATGTTCCAGCTTGAGCCCATTGCCCCTTGTCCTATCCCTGGATGTCACAGAGAAGAGCCTGGCTCCATCCTCCTGATACTCACCCTTCACATATTTATAAACATTGATTAGGTCACCCCTCAGTCTCCTCTTTTCCAAGCTAAAGAGACCCAGCTCCCTCAGCCTTTCCTCATCAGGGAGATGCTCCATTCCCTTCATCACCTTCGTGGCTCTGCGCTGGACTCTCTCCAGCAGTTCCCTGTCCCTCTTGAACTGAGGGGCCCAGATCTGGACACAATATTCCAGATGCGGTCTCACCAGGGCAGAGTAGAGGGGGAGGAGAACTTCTCTCGACCTACTGACCACCCCCCTTCTGATACACCCCAGGATGCCATTGGCCTTCTTGGCCACGAG
>WKFP01015467.1:3055743-3066776 GCA_011057875.1 Pterocles orientalis
CTTGGCCACGAGGGGCCAGTGCTGGCTCATGGTCATCCTGCTGTCCACCTGGACCCCCAGGTCTCTCTCCCCTACACTACTCTCCAACAGCTCAGTACCCAACTTATACTGGTACCTGGAGTTGTTCCTGCCCAGATGCAAGACTCTACACTTGCTCTTGTTAAATTGCATTAAATTTTTCCCCGCCCAAATCTCCAGCCTGTCTAGGTCTTGCTGGATGGAAGCACAGCCTTCTGGCGTGTCAGCCACTCCTCCCAGTTTCGTATCATCAGCAAACTTGCTGAGGGTGCACTCTGTTCCCTCATCCAAGTCATTGATGAATATATTGAACAGCACAGGTCCCAATACCTCAACCCCAGTTGAGGCAGGTTTGAGGTCAGGTCAGTGGGACTGGGCAAGCAGCAGTGGCTTGAGCTCCTGCACAGCCCCCAGGCAAACAGGAGAAGCTTCAAAGCAGGTTGGAAATCACAAATCAGGATCAGGTGGTTTAGTTCAGCTAACAACAAGCCTAAGCCAAAGCATTGTCACACTAACAAACACCCTCACTTTGGATTCTTATCCTTGAAGGGAAATAAACACTATTGATTCTGGAGGTGGCTGCTGACAGTTGGTGTTCAGAGGCATTCTATACTGGTCTCCATTTCCTTTACTAGAGTTTCTTAATTTAAAAACCTTCAAATCATTTTCATGGATATTACTTCTGAGCACTGTATAGCATAAAATGATTACAAAACACACACAAAAAATGAAT
This sequence comes from Pterocles orientalis, assembly GCA_011057875.1. Lineage (NCBI taxonomy): Eukaryota > Metazoa > Chordata > Aves > Pterocliformes > Pteroclidae > Pterocles > Pterocles orientalis. The sequence continues at coordinate 3,056,495 of WKFP01015467.1, forward strand.
GCTTCTTCTTAGCAGCTAGCAGGCTGCTGTGTTTATGGAGGAAAGCATTCATAATTTAAAGCACTGAAGAAAAATAATTTGTTCACACCACGCTCCCTGTCACATGCTTTTCCAGCATCTGAGTTATGATGAATTCAATAACCAATTTTAAGTACTAAACATTTAACAATCAACCCGAATGTGAGCCTATGTCACCCTCTTGTGTTCACCAGTAATATAACAGTTTATTTGACACTGAATCTTTCTAGAGTCAGTGTGTTGTTATTCAGGAAAAACCTGTTGAAAACAATTCTTTAAGTTACGGTTAATACTTTTTGTATTAATCCAATACTCTCATTGAGCTATCTCTATTTTATTGTGAAGATCACAGATACAACACTAAATAGCTAAGAAATTAATTCCAGATAGAACTGAATAAAGGATTAAACTAATACCTGAGATACATAAGCTCTATTCTGTAATGATATATAGCATGTTGCAAAAATCTACTGGACACAAGTCTTACACTAAAACACAAGAAAGAAACTGAAAATCAAATAGAAACACAAACGTGTCAATAAGCAATATTAGTAGACAACAGGAAAACATGACCCTGTCATTAGAGACAGCCTGAGATTATCCTAATTATATTCCCAGCTAACAAACATCCTATGACTCGGTGAGATGCCTAAGGTTATCCTGTGTCTCAGATTCTTACCTATGATTGGAGATACTTAACTTCCTGGTTTGGAGAGTGACTTCATTACTATTTAGAATATGCTCAGCTACATCAAGTGTGCCATGGTAGAGGATACACAAGTCAAAATGATGATTTATTTTTTACAGCTGTATTAATTTCTTACACTCAGCCTCTTCTATTCTAAGCCATAATATTCCTTCTGGATATTAGGAAAAAAGGAAATACACAAGCAAATTCCTGAATGAGTCTAATACAACAAAGGTGAGTTTAGGGAGAAGGTGGTAAGGAAAAAAACAGGACAAAAGCTAACTATTCTCTTGAGTTAGTGATAGCAACATTTGCACACCTATTACTAAGGGAGAAAAAACAGAGATGTTTAGTATGACTGATACCCTAGTCTGCTTTACATTCTACTTCTACAAACAAGAATGTCTTTATGCAGGTGTTCAATGAGATGTACAGACATAGCAACTCCAGATGGTTCCTCTCTGATTAACCCTCAAATTCAGCTCTATACTGTAGCTTAACCATTCTGTTGTTCACCACTTTCCAAAAGAAACATCTGGCTGTGGTCTTCTCAAATTTCAAATGTAAAGAGATTTCAATTATCTAAAACTGTTCCAATAAAATGCAATAATACTACAAAACTGTCTAAGATAAATTGTTACCAAAATACTTCCACTCCCCCTCAGGAAATACTTGAGAATTGGTACCAAGGGGAACATCAAATGCAAGACAACAACCAAACAGAAACAAAACAAATCAAGCTTTATTCTGCACCCTCAAATGAAAATGATTCTTTAAAGGTGTTGTACTGGTTTTGACTGGGATAGAGTTAATTTTTTTAATAGCAGCTTGTCTGGGGCTATGTTTTGAATCTGTGATGAAAACAGCCTTGACAGCACACCCATGTTTTAGTTATTGTTTACACAGAGTCCAGGCTTTTCCTGCTTCTCACAGCACCCCACCAGCGAGCAGGCTGGGGGTGCACAAGAAGCCGGGAGAGGATACCACTGGGACAGCTGACCCCAACTGACCAAAGGGCTATTCCACACCATATGGCATCATGCTCAGCATACACAGCTGGGGGAAGAAGGAGGAAGGGAGGGGATGTTTGGAGTGATGGGAGTTTGTCTTCCCCCGTAACTGCTACACATGATAGAGCCCTGCTTTCCCAGACATGGCTGAAAAACCTGCCTGCTGCTGATGCAGCCATTTAGAAATGTAGAAACCCTAGCTGTAAGGAATAATCAAACAAAGCTTCTTTGTATCCATTTTCACAAACTCCACTGTTACTATTTTATGTCCTATTTCACAGTATTGGATGCAGGAAAGAAAGCGAAACACAAAGATGCTTATTTCAACCAAGAAGGGAAAGCCAGATGTAATAGGGGTGTTTCACCATTTCCTCCAACAAGCACAAAAGGTTCCAGAGTGACAATTAAAAAAGAACTGTGAAGAGAGGGTGCCTGTGTAAAAGTGAACATCAGGGAGAGAAGTATTCTTGAATGTGCAATAAATAACACTTGACACCACTTGTCAAAAAATATTTTAATATTAATAAAAGCCCAGCATCATCAGTCTCAAAATCAGAAGTTATGGAGTGACATGTAATGCATTCAGGTGTCCCCGTGGAAATAATCAAGTCCATAACAGAGGATCATTTCAGTTTCCACAATTGTTATGCCTTATATAAAAATATTTTACAATTTCATATTTAATGTTGGTGTTACCTGTTCAGCAAACTACCATATTGTAAGTTTTTCTGATCCTAAATTAACTTTCAAACAGTAGAACAGAATGCATTTGATACAGTAACAAGTACCTTTTCTCCCCCTTGCGGAGAAGTAAAACTTAATAAGCTACCTCAAAAATACTTTCACAAATCATGCCAATATTTTAGAAAAGTAGTGATATAATAATGACATTAAGATGTAGAGATGATTTGATATGACAAATTCCACTGTTCTATGGATCTGCCTCTAAGGAATCCAAATTCTTACATTCTTTACTCTGTCAACTAGGTAAATATTTGCTCATTACAAAATCAACTTAATTGCTCATAATTGCTTTTGGATATTTGTGAACTTAGCACATGGGAGATAAGAGAATATGTAAAAAGTTGTTAATTTATTTTTGTTACTATGTCTGGCTTATTTTAACAGAGAATTAATTATGCACACCTCCATTAATTTTCATTCTCTAGAAGTCATGAATCGTCTGTGCCATACTATATTGCTTCTTTCTCACTTCTGGGTTACTAACCCAAAATTGCTGTGTAAGGCTTCCAAAACCAAAAATCTGCTCATTTCTACAGTTGAGGGTAATAAAAGCTGTTACATTGCCATTTGATTAGACTAACAAAGTTGAAGATTTCAGAATCCTAATCAGAAAACCTTTACCATTTACAGTACTCTCATTGAATTTACAAGCCACTACTCTTCTTGTGATGAAGTCAGGTACTTTAGTTATTACCACTCTGCTTCTCTTACAGAATCGGGGCATATAACCACTGCCAGCTGAAGAGTTACCAAAAACTTATCATGAGGTATACGTACAGTTTGCATAAACACAATTGTATTCTAGAACACATTCAATACAGCTAGCAAAATAGAAAAATGGCTCAAACAAGTGAGTGTATTAGCATGAAAAGAAAATTCTTAACAGAATTTAGGAATTCAGCATATAATTTGCCATTGTAATACAAGCAACGCTTTCCATTCCACAGTCAGCTGAGCCATCCTCTAGTACTTTGCCATAAAAATCTAAACTAAAACTGGCATTAAAAATAAAATCAAATTTCAGAGTGCTCAAACAGATACTATTTAACTAAGGCATTGAAAAGTTCAGAACTAGAGTAACCCTTTAGCTTCCAGTGAACATAGCGTTTCTAAATGCAGACTGTCAGATCCTTCAAGAATCACATCCAATGAATAAAACTGAGTTATGGCTTATGCACAATACTTTTTGAGTATGACATGATTCAAGATGTGCTAGTTAGTAAGAACTTATGTTTGCTTCAGAGGGATTATATAAGCTCATTAACAATGCAAGTTGTTTGGTTTTTTGCATTATTAATTCAGCTTTACAACACATAGAAAAAATAAATCTTCCATGAAACAGCCAGAGTAATTCATTTGTATATCAGCATCACCAAAGATCTTCTTCCACCTACAAGGAGCAAGAGTGAAATTGAATGTGTAGGTGTCGACTGTGCTAAGATGTATATGAAAGTGTTGAAAACTTAGTTTTATGTAGACAATAGAACACAATTTCTCTATACTTCAGTATCATGATAGATTCATAAGCAGTTTTGTTTTGAAAATATTAAGCAATATTGTTGCAATCCCATTAATAGAGCTTTATAAATGCTTAATAATTTCACTACTTTTAACTATAAGACCAAAACATCATCTGTCTTGCAATTATTTCAGAGGACAGTGACTCTGCCTGCTCTATAGGAGTCCTTCCTCCCAACAAACTGTATTTAAGCTGAGGTACAAGTGCAGTTAACCATAGATAGTTCTATAGATACCATACTTGATATTGTTAAATAGGTGGATCCCCTACTCCAACATATTTTATGATTTCAAACACTGCATCCAGTAGACTACTTGGGGAAAAGACATGAAAATGCATATAAAAAACAGAAACAGGTAACATACACTGTTAAAAATAAGGAGTTTTACAGGTTCTCAACATAATGAGAGTCAAGCATGCAAGACTTAACTACTTACTAAGGCTTGACGAATACTTACTAAGGCTTGACGCTGTAATATTCTTCTGGTGTCACAATTTTCAATCCACCAAAGTAGTCCAGGACCCAAATATTGGTGATGTTGAATTTGGCAAAGAACCAGTTATGATCCTTAGGCCAACTTTCCATTTCAGGGTGGCGACTGAATAATGCTTTTTTTGCTAAGCCCGCTTCTGAATCATTCACCTAAACAATAACCAGCAAAATATTACAATAAGATACAGTCATTCAAAGACATATTTAAGCTAAAGAATCACTGCTGACCGCAGTGCAATCTTTTCAGTTTAGCCATGCCTTATCCCAAAGGGGTTATTACTGTGGCAGAGTCCACTCATCTTCAGTGTGGTGTACAACTGTATCTGAGACAGACAAAACCTCCAAGGTATCTGATTTTAATATTAAAGGGTGTTTTTAAAGTAAGTGTGAGCCAGCAAGCACTTCATCAACATAAGAATACATTTTTCAACAAGTCCCAAAACAGAGAAGTATGGATTATTGCTGAATTATTACAGTGAAATATTTTGGGTGTTATTTTATGTCCTCTGTACCTGCCCAAACAGACACAAACGGATCCAAACATGTTCAGATGCATACAAACACACACATACACACAAATAGGATGATACAACAGAATCTACAAGAGAAGGGAAGGCGAAATGTGTGACAGCATTTAATATACAATGTGCAAATATTTAAAGGGTTAAATCACACATTAGAGCTCTGGGTATAGTACAAGAGGAACTAATGAAAATAAACATTACTGATGAGAAACTCATGACAGCAATTAAACGATTGCTGGAGTGTGATGTGCAAATATACGAGGTGAGAAAACATCAAGAATTTAGACTATCATATAAGAGAGAGTAATGACAATTAGTCTTCATTCTCAATCATTATCCTTAATAATCGGACTAAGATCTTCCATTAATAACATGTGCAATTCTAAATCCCTTCTATGGGACTCCACAGCACTGGTGCATGAAAGAATACCACCCTAGCAGCAATGCTACAAGTAATAAAATGCACTTTTTCTGTCTCTAACATCTGTAACTTTATAGCTGAGGTTAATATTTACTTCAGTAAAGTTCTGGAAGCGCGTATGTCACACTGCATGGACCAAAGAATTTAACTGAAGAGATGGAAAAACCTTCATGCTTCACTCACAAGAGTATTATCTTAGACTTTTTAGTTTCAAAACAGGTCTAGAGGAATGAGAGAGATTTCCTTCATTACAATATTGTCCTGCCTAGTATTGTTCTGCCAAGTCCCCTGCTAATGACATGACAACGTATCTCTTGTAAGTACCACGCAGTAACTTCATTTTTCTCACACAAACTATGAGCTAGCCTCCTGGTATCACAGCACATAACATCTCTCCACATACTTTCCCACAGAAATTCTAACCTTTCTCTTCTCCATCTACTAAATAATATTATTTGATGCACACAACCTTGTCAAGCATCAACTTTCAGCTCCTTACCTTCACAATACTCCCACAGAAGATTATGTGGGCACAGAGGGGATTCTGGGGATCATATCTGTGCTTCTTGCAGTAAGGAGTCTGTGCCAAAGACACAGTTAAGGAGGCATCTGAATTGATCTGAAATACAAGTAGTAAGGTAAGAGGTTTACATGCTTTTGCAAGAAAAATGTCATACACGCCATATTTTCAGCTTTTGGTACTTTATTCAGTTCAGTATTACCAGTAAAAAGAACACAGCTGTCATCATCTTTTCCTAACTATATCTGATGATGATGAGATCTGAATCTGAAAGAAAGCCCAGTTTAGAAGTGTGCTGAAGTTTGTTATCATTAAATGCACACCTCACAAAACAGCACTCCTTGAAACTCTGAATTCAATATACAGTCTAGTCTGATATTTTCCAATTCACATCCATAGAGGAGAGTATAGAGGACAAGGAGATACTGTGAACTTTATTAAGCTAATTCTGGTGGAAGGACAAAGAGTTATTGAAAGGTACCTAACTGAGTTTCACAAATGTTGATAGAAATACTTAATAACAAACCTCCCCTCTCAAAACAAGCCTTCCGGCTGCCCCCAAACTGATCAGCTCTTTTTAAGTTTAAAGTGAATTTTAAAAAGTTAGGTTTAAAAAATTCTGAGTATTTAAGTAAGACACCTAACTTGAAGAATTAAAGAATCTGTATCCAATTGTTTTTCTAAAATTAATTTGGTGAACACAGCTCAAGAAGTATTGGTGCAAAACAGGATTGCCTACTGCAGAACGGCACGTACTAAAGTTCATTACCTTTTGGCATGCAAGTTCATGTGCTTTGAGAAATTTCACTAAAAGAGCTCATCCCAAAAAAAAAAAACAAACAAGCCTCAGAAAGTCACTTAAGCACTATACAGAGTACCAATGAACTGATGAAACAGGAGTAACCACCTGACAGATAGGAAGTTGCTTAACTCCAGAAGAGCTGACTCATGGTTACTCTGCACAATCTCCTATCTCCCTTACACGTGACTCTCACAAGACAAATGTTTCTCCTCTGCAACAGCGGAATAAGGATCTGTTGAGGAGCCTTCTGAAGGAAAATGTTCATTAGTGGTTTATACCATGATTTTTACATTATTCTGAAAACAAAAAGGCTGCAGTTGGGGTGGAGAAGGAGATACTATACAAGATAAATTAGGCTTTCTACAGCACTTACATATATAATTAAACTATGTTAATGTAGCAAACTAAAACCTGACAAGGAACTAACAAAAAAGGTTTACAGTAAAACAAAGTCTGAAAAATTCCTATTATTTAAGGTTTGTGTTCATTTGTTTTACTAATACTGTAAGTTACTAGAACAAAAAAAGCTTTCTAAAAAAGGAGGCCTACGATCACTCTGTCCCTAACTTTTTAGCCAACACCCTTGACCACAACCTAGCAAAAGCCCCAAGACAAGGCCAACTACAGACACACACGGAGCCTCAGCATGCCAGCCTGCTGCCTTTTGTTGTGTGCTTGACTTTACAACAAGCTCCAGTGATCTACTTACTATTCCTTCCTTTCCTTACTATTCCCATTGGCCTCTGTAGGACCCCCCTTTACTCAAGTCCCACACTGGCCATTTCTAATCCTTTGATATTTTTGTGAAGCTCTCCCTGTTTAAATATTCAGTGGCCCCTCATTTCCCCGGTCAGTGCTTCTGGAAGCTTCAGCCACTTTCCCTACCAAAGCGCTGCTTAGCGATTTTTCAGACCATGATCAGCAAGAACTTCTTAGGAGCACTCCTGAGTGTCAACACAGAAAGCACTGCTTTATGGTCAACGGCTAATAATTGTCTCCGGGGCTCACAAGTAAGGCGACATCCACGCAAGAGCCACCTAGCAGCATTACGTTACCTGCAGAAAAAGCCGGTGTAAACCCAGATTCCTACAAAAGAAACTCCAACAACCACCACTTGCTACCGAGATGAAAAAGATGAAAACACGACATTGCATCAGTAACCTGCACGCTCCAAAGTTTTAAGTCTCCTTTACCGGAGTCACCAATGACACCAGTGTCGGAGCTGGTTATGCAGGGACACCCCCCTTTCCCCGTGCGCCGCCCGGGGGGGTGACACCCCGCCTCGGCGCCGCCCGCGGCCGGGCTGCTCCCTCTCACCTCCAGGTCCTGCACGGAGATCTCCATGTCGGTCAGGTAAAGGTAGGGGACGCCACTGCCACCGAAAGGCCCGGGGGGCCCGTCGCTGATGGAAAAGATGTTGGCGAACGGGTGGCCCCGCAGCCCCTCCTGCGCGGAGAGCGTGGCCAGAGCCCCCCAGTCGCAGTTGTGCAGCACGAAGCGTGCCATGCGAGCCGCCTCCTCCGGCGGCGGGATAGCCCCGCCGGCCACCAGCAGCAGCAGCGCCGCCGCGCACAGGAAGAGCACTCCCGCCATCCCGCACCGACCAAAACCTGCCACCGCTTGCCGGGCACCGCAAGCACCTTCCCCTTCACCCCTTACCCCGCGCGGGGAAAGGCGGGCCGCTCTGCTTTCCGCCAATCGGAAAAAGCCTGCCCTCCCCTCCTTCACCAATAAGGACACTCCGGGGACAACGTTGCGCAGTGGAAAATTAGCCTGTCCTCTGTCAGCCAATGGGCTCGCGATGCCTCCTCTCCTCAGCCATTGAGAACTGTCGGGAGGCGGGGTCAATCCCAGCAGCTTTCGTTGCTTGTAAACAACTCTGACACCTCTGCTTCGCAGTCGGGAGGAGGAGGGAAAGGGGGCGGAGCCACTGCTTAATCCAGCAGCCAATGAAGGCCCTCTTCAGAACTCTCTGCTAATCACATTTCGTGACGACTGTGGTGGGGAGCGCGCAGGCCGGGGAGTTCCCGCGCTTGTGGCCTTAAGGGACGCTGGGCTGCGGGTGGCGTCCCCAGGAGGTAGCTGGGCCTGGCGGCTGCGGCTCCGGTTCCTGCCGCCGTTCTTGCGGGTGTTCCGAGGCGGCCCACGGGCAGCTGAAGCAGAGCCCATCCGTCAGAACGGCTCTGCCCACCTTCTGACGCCCACGGGCTTGGAGCCGACCTGTTTTGCACGGTCTGAGTGACCCGGCACAGGGGTCCAGCAGCAGGCGTTGTCCTCTGGCGCTGACCCCAGTGTGTCAGGCCGGGGAAGTCAGTCAAGATCCAAAGGGGGGTCATGGCACTGTGGTCCCGCTTTCCCTGGCTGCTGGTGAATTACTCTCAAAGGCTGGGTCTGTGTCATGATGAGTGTTTGCGCCCCACGTGCCCTTGTTGAGGAAAACCTTGTCATGTAGTGACAAGCGGGGTCTGGCTGAAACTGGTTTGGACTGTACGGCTCAAAGGATTGCGTGCCACTAGGCATCGCTGAAGTCTATCACTTGCAAATTGCAGGATGTATGTCAAAACTGTCTTTTCTACAGGACTTGGATTTGGTAGTTGGACAACCTCCTGGACTTCAATGCATTGCTTACAGAAATAAATACTGAGCTGAACCTCATCACCTCGTATTCAGTCACCTTATAGAGATTTGTATAAAGAAATGTTTTTTAACTGGGGTTATATTGAGACTTGATTCAACTTTTCCTAAAAGATGGGAGGTTTCAATTTTTCCACTTCAATCTTACCAAGTATGTCTACACTACGGATATAGCAATGTAGCACAGAGAAACCAAAATTAATTTGGTCTGACCACTATCTGCCCCCAGGCACCCAGCAGCACCCACAGCTTACAGCAGGCCAGATGAATCGTTTCGTTGTGCTGAATTCAAGAAGGAAAACACACCATGCATCCATTCCCTACCATTTGCGTACTGTCCTGTTGTTGTGTACAGGCAAAACAAAATAATTTTTCCTCCAGTATTCCCCTTGCCTACAGAACGTGGGCACAGAGACTGGCTTTCCCTCGGGGGCACCGAAACACGGAGCCTTCCGCTGCTGCCCTCTCCTGGCGATGCTCAGGAGAAACCTGTGTTTTGGAATTGTAGAATCATAGAAGGGTTTATAGGTTGGAAAGGAACTCAAAGATCATCGAGTTCCAACCCCCCTGCCATGGACAGGGACACCCTCCACTAGACCAGGTTGCTCAAAGCCTCATCCAGCCTGGCCTTGAACACCTCCAGGATGGGGCATCCACAACCTCCCTGGGCAACCTGTTCCAGTGCCTCACCACCCTCACAGTAAAAAAATTCTTCCTAATATCTAATCTGAATCTACCCTCTTTCATCTTAAACCCGTTTCATTATAACTAAAATGCAAAAACAAAAAAAAGGGCTTCTCTGAACCCCTGATGTACAGCCACTCAGCTCGGGTAGGTAGCTGCACTTGTGAGTAGCAACTGCTCTAGCAACAAAGGCAATACAAGCAGCCTTGTTTGTGATACAGGACA
>WKFP01015467.1:3066796-3157868 GCA_011057875.1 Pterocles orientalis
CCACTGGAATATGAGAAAAAACTTCTTCACGGTGAGGGTGACAGAGCACTGGAACAGGCTGCCCAGAGAGGTTGTGGAGTCTCCTTCTCTGGAGACATTCAAAGCCCGCCTGGATGCGTTCCTGTGCGATCTGATCTAGGTGTTCCTGCTCCAGCAGGGGGATTGGACTAGATGATCTTTCGAGGTCCCTTCCAATCCCTAACATTCTGTGATTCTGTGATACTCAGTGCTTTGAAGTACCAACGCTCAGTGCCACATGAGAGCCACCATGCAAATTGTTTCTAAAAATGTTGGTCAGATAGCTTCCTGAGGAGATACCAGCCCTGCTGAACAATCCAGTGCTACTACTATTAGGAAACAGCACACAACACAGACCTTTGCTGAACACAGAAAGCTGTTGCATGCTTGTGTATAATGTATTTATTTATTCTCATCCTCAAAGTTCCCAAAACAACTTGCTTGGGAGTTCAGCTTCAACCCTTTTCATCTGTGTATTTTTTTAAAGATAGGTAAAATGAATATAGCATAGGCCTGGCATTCAGCTAAAAGTACTTTTGGCTTTTTAACAGCCACCACACAGGCAGTGGCAATGCAAGCATCCTCTGTGCAACACCTGTTAGGGACCAGGAATGTTGTTCAGTTTTCAGTCAGAAAATTTTGATGCTCCGTTGGAGCTTGGGCTACAGGCTGAGGAAGCCGTTGTGAGGGCCAGCTGCAACGCTGCTTTCTAGGACATTGAGAGATGGGCAGTAAGACTGGCCTGAGAACAATATAATCAAAACCATGGTTGTATCCAGCACAGATACCTGGAATTGTGTCAGCACCCATGTTCTGACTGTCATTTTTTGTTTGTTTATATAGAGCCTTGTTGTGCTTTAAACTAGTAACTGGCTGAGGAGTTGTTCAGTCTAGAAGCAAGCTGTCAATGGCTGGTGCTGATAATGTTTGTCTCATCACTACATTAATATAATAGGATGCAGCCGTGCCTCTTAATACCCCAGCTCACTTTGTTCCCTGAAGTCAAACAGATCAGCAGTGAAAGAAGAGCTCTCCAAGGAAATTCAAGTGCTGCAAGAGATGACACTAGCTACCTGTACACTACCCGCCAGCCACCTTGGTGTGATCTCATTACTATGAGCAGAGCCACTCAGGCAAAGCATCACAGGTGAAATGCTCCCTGTACAGTACAGCACAGCGTTTTCCTAACTTTGATTAAGGACAGACTTTTGCCCAGAGGCTGGGAGCTAAGAAGCTTGGTTAATCTGAATCATGATTTTAGCTCTCAGGTGCAGCCTAACAGCCAGGAACACGTGAATGATTCAATCTTTCAGTTAGTCTCTATCATCTACTTTTTTATGTGGCCACCACACTACACACAGTCTCACACTCCCTGTCCAGTACAGCTTAGTGAGAACCACTTATAACCGTGTCCTTTTGTTTAATTCAAGCATCTTTGCTAATGGGCCTTTCCCATTTCCATCAGTTCCCAGTGGTACCAGAGCCTGGCACACGACTCCGTGTGTACACGCGCAGGCACTGGCACGCGAGTCCATGTGTGTGCGTGTGTGCTGTCAGATGTGCTGTGCTGCAGCTGCAGAATTAGAGCAAAAAAAATGTTGATGGTACAAAGCGTTCCAGCTGACTTCATTTCCTGCTGATAACTCCCTGAAGAGGAGAGCAAGGCTTAGCATCCACGCTGTTAGTTTAACACTGAGAGACACGGGCAGGGTTGCTGGGAGCAGATGCTTCAGAACACGGTTAGCAGAATGGTGGGTTCAAAAAGCAAGTTTCCCATAGAAAACGCTGTTCATGTTCACTTCCTGTCAGCTTGCCATTGTCGGAGGAGCTGATGTGTAAACCCAACCCAAAACAGGATGTTGGCTTTTAGAGTTGATTGATCTTTGAAATATAAGTGCTTTTTTTTCAGTGGTTTCCCTATCCCCTTTTATTCAGTTGATAATTGAGTTGCTTGAGTGCGGACAGGAAAGGTTGAGACCCCATTTTCAGAGGGTCAAAAACCCAACCTGGTAACAGTTGCTGGTTAATAATATGAATTCTGGAAAATTATGTGGACAGCAGCAGCCAAATCTAGACAGATAGGTGGACAGACAACCCCAGATACTGGCACTGACAGGCGAGCTCTACTAAACTCAAAACAAATGCTTTAACAAAGTACAGAGATTCGATCTGTCTTGCAGGGACCCACAGCTCCCTCCACCCTTAGTTCATCCACCACCCTGACAAACATACCTTCCCAGATTCGGCACCCACACAGACACACCCAAATGAGATATCTCTGTGGACACATATAATCTGAGTCAAAGTTTCAGATGCTCCCAAAAGCTTTCTTTCCCAGGTGGTCTCTGGACAAAGGATTGCTGTGTCTGTGCATCTCCTGTTGACCCAGCACCCTATAGAGGTCCCATTGTCCATACTTCCTAGCCAAAATGCAAGAGGCCAGGAAATATTATACATGGTGTTTCTGAGCATGGCAGAAGTAGTTATGCTACTTCTTTTGCAGGCACGCCAGCTTGAAGGATTACCTCGCACCTCTCCCCCACATGCTGCCCATAGCAGGATCACCAGTCATTTGGCCTGAAGTGAACTTGGGTATTTTGGCCTCGCTTGCCTTGAAAAGAATCAGCTGGAAAGATGCAAAATCTAGGGTTCCAAAAGCACAACATTTTCTCACTCAAATGAAATTTACCCCTAGCGTCTACTTTAATGGCGCTTGTGATTGCATTTTTTTTTCTCCTGAGCAGAACAGATGTAGAAATTTTCCTTTGCATATGTGAAGAGGTTAATCTCAATAACACTGCTATATCCCAGAAGGTCTGTAAACAGAGAAACACACAGAGATGCAGAGAGTCATACTCTGAAATATCTCACATTCATACTTGCACATACACATCATGTAAAACACCCAGTTCCTCAGTATAACCTCCCTTAATAATGTTTGTCACAAGGTTCCTGCAGTTAAAGCACGTGGGTTGTTTGTTTCAGATTTTCTAGTGTTTTTCTGTCCAGAAATAAGAAAGTCTGGAGCAAATCTACACCTCGTGTTTTCCTGTCTGGAAAAAAAAAAAAATACACTGTATTTTTGTGTGTTCTCTCCTTGCTCCTTCAGGAAAAAAAATTCAGCCTTAATAAACTGAGTACTGTGTACCATGCTCAGAGAAATGGCATTTGGGAATCCTGCTGGCAGAAAAGATTTGCCTTGTGGCAAGATACACTGGAGCAAGAATAAATAGAGTGAAGAATTGTGGTGGGGCAGCTGCAACTACCTTTGCTTTATTAGTATGGGTAAAGTGATACTATCTCTGTCAAGCAGTTTCCTTTTCTGTAAACCTAAGCAAACAGTTTCCTCTGCAGAGTACAAACCCTGAAAGCAGAAAGAAAATACTGAAATAGACCCTGAGCAGCATGCAGCAACCATTGGAGGTATGTGATTTTGACGGTCTGTTACATGGCAGACATCTTGAAAATGACACTTGTGACCAATGCCCACAGTGAAATCCTGGAGCATGAAATCCTCCTTCTGTCCCGACAGCAGGCAAAGCATGGGCAGCCAAAGCATCCTGCCCTCCGCACCTCACCCTGCTTCTCATCAGTTCCGTTCCTATCCCCTCTCCCATTGTCGGGACTTTAAGAAATCAGTAGGATTTCCGATCAAGAAGGAATTTAATTTTTCTATTTCTTTTAGATTTTAGTCTGTTTTCTTATAGTTGCAGCATCTTCTGGTTGCTTACAGTAGAGGGGTTTCAACTCATCCAGCGTTTCATCAACAGAAGATAAATTAGTTCTCTTGCCCAATCTCCAGATTGCAGCAACTCAGCCTATCATTCTTTTGGCTAAAGACTGAGTAGCCATTGTATCTTGAACTTGGGAGATAATGAGATCATTATTTAAATCTGCTAATCCCACAGGAGCCCTACAGCATTCAGTACAGCAACAGTTAACTATACTTTAAGAACAACTATGTCAAGACGATTTATTGGTAACAATAATCTGGGATATCATGATGGTCACATTTAATTCCATTCTGGAGTGTTTTCTTCCATAGCCAGCAGGGACTTGTGAAGCACTGTGAAGGAAAAGTATGCGTCCCTTCCAGAAAAGATGCTTTAGCCCTCTTCTGCCCCCGAAGTATCATCCTAAAATGACATATTGTGTCACTTTGCAGCTGCATGCAAGGCAAGGAAGTCAGCAGAAGACAAAGGGAGTGTTTCCAAATTCCTCTGCACCACCCTACTCCCAAGAGGTGGGGACTGAAATTCTTGAGAAGCAGCATATGCAAACAGTTGCTAGAAGAGATGTCTAGTTTACACCACTGTGATTTGAACGGAAAGGGAAACTGTAGCAAAACATTCCTAAGGCTTATTTTTTCCCATCTGAATTTTTCTACCACCACAGAAGCTTCTAATTTCTAGTGCACGAGTCTGTCCTTCCCTGGGAAGGGAGAGAAGAATATCCTGGACCTTCTGACCTGGTAGCGTGAGACACAAGCTCAGGGTGGAAGGAGCTAGTCCTGTTTTACAACTAGCCAGTGTCACCTTGTATGGAGTCCCTCTGCTTGTGCCCACATCTGTGCAGTGCCCATCACAGTGGAGCCCTGATACCTACTTGGGGAATCACCCAGCAGCATGGCAGTACTGCTGAGATTATTGTCAGCCCTGGGAGTCCCAGCCATGCACTGGAACACCAAAGCCCTAAATTCTGTTAAATGCAATAATCACCCTCACTCTGCTCCTCTTCTGCTCCTCTAACCACTCTAAAGATAGTCCACTGCTGATTGAAATTACATAAAAGTGTGAAGGAAGAGAAAAGAGAAGCTGCAGTAGAGGAAAAAAGATCCTCCTTACAAACAAACAGCAAGGAAGAGACCCTGATGACTTGGAGAGGGAAGAGTGGGCAGGGGAGAGATCCAGGCAGAGACACCGGGAGAACAACTGCAAACAGCAGAGAGAAATAGGGGCAATACAGGGCAGGGGAGGAAAAAAAACATAAGGTGGTAGAAAATATGAAGGGGAGAAAGAAAGGAAGGGACAAAATGCACATATGTTGTCCCCAAGTTTGGGCACAGCAGCGGAGTTTGCTGCTTGTTGTCTCATGAGCCCAGCACTCTGGGAGGGACAGTATCTGTTTAGATTTGTGTCTAAATTTAAACTCTGATTGCCTTGCCTCCCCCTCCTCTCCCCTCCCTCCCTTCCTCTCACCCACCCGCCCTTCTTCCTTGTTCGTAGTGCAGGGCCACTCACTGGGCTCTGTCAGTTTTCAAGCCGAGCAGGAGCTCGGATATTACATACCCTCCACAGAAGCGCGATTTTGCTCTGGCTTGGCTGAAGTTTTCCCACAGATAAGAGGGAAAGGGGTGGGGAAGCAAGATTGCCCCGAGGACACCTCTCTCTTGCAGGACATGGAGGTAATGAAAACTTTTATTTCTACTAGCTTGTGACTGGCTCCTCGATCTGCTTTAGCTCCACCTTGCAAAGCAATTTCTCACTAAAGGCAGATCAAAATATCTTTTCGTTGGGGTTTAGATAAATGTCTCTCCCCTGCACCCCAGCTCCCACCATGCACCTCAGAATATTTTGCGGGTTTTAGTCTTGATTTGGAATGTAGTGGGATGGTACAGGGAGAGATTATCTCTGTGAAAAGGGAATGAGGAAGGACTGCCATTTACTTTTTTAGCCCCTGAGGTGGGAGAGTTGAATTTTAAAAGGTATCATTTAGAAAGGAGGTTTTAAAAATCCTGTAAAAATGGGGACATAAAGAGATGTGAACAAATGATACAGGATTAGTGGGCTCCTTGGGATTGATTCCTACCCAACTCGTGCAGCAGCACTGTGATTTGGATCCGAAGCGGTGCGTCCCCCCTGTTCCACACGGGTTGGGCCGTCTCACTTTCATTATCGATAGAGCATTATGGTTCAGGAAAGAGGACCTGAGAACCATTGCTTCAGCAAGGTAAATGAGTAGCACTCCCCCAGATGGTTTCCTGTGCCTTATTCTCTATGCTGCATATCCCATGCTTCAGGAGAGCCAGAGCTCTTGTCTCTGGGCAGGCACGCAGCTGGTGGACCTGGGCATAGAAGCAGGAGTCAGGATTCCCAGGCGTTTAAGTCCAAGCCTTCACCTGTGTAGCACCCTCTTGCCTCTTTTCTCATTCATACGAAACGGGAGTGATGGTGCTTGCTTCGTTCACGTCAGACCAGATTCACCAGCTTTTCAAACAGTTTTTTAAGTGGCAGAAAAAAATATATTTATTTTTAGGAGGGGCACGGGAGATAGAAAGTCGATTACAACATTGGCAAAACTTCAAATGACGAAAGAGGTATTTCAGCTAAATACTTGTGGTATTTCAGCTAAACACAGATCTTACTAAACACTTTATATTATCTTTCCAGAGAGTTTTTTCTGTGTTGGTGCAGCCCCAACAGCAGGGGACACACAACAAAGCCAGGGAACAGTGTGCTTGCATCACTACTGCAATTTTTCTTTGAAGATTTCCAGCACATAGCTCTGCTGGGCAGTTCTGATAATGCCCAGGTGCTAACATCGCAGTCCTTGTTATCTGTGCTGGCCTGCCCTACAGGGAAGGGTAAAGATCAGACATGTTCATTGCAAGAAATGTCCTCAACAGACTATCTAAAGATATTTTGGTGTGGAGAAGGACCAAGCAGCGATTAAACCAACTCAGCACAAACTACCTGTGGCATGACAAATATATAGCTTTATAAGAGTTTTTAAGTTTGGCAAAGCCTGGATCAGTAACTGTTAAAAGGTTTTTTTATTCTTTTTCACTATACAGTGCCCTGTAATGTCTCAAAGGGGAAAGGGAGGTGGATCTCTTAATTTAACTGCTGTGCACAGGAAGCCACATATGAAGCAAAGACTAATTTAGGACTAAACCAGATATTTTGTCATGTTGAGGACACTCTTGTCCACCCCCTCTCCTCTCCACACACAGAGTGCTGCACCCTTCGCATACTTTTGGTTGTCTGCTACTGTGGTGTTTGAGAGTAGAAAGGGGCACACCTGCCATTTCCTTCTGGGAGACATGTGTGACACATACGGCAGGTCTGACTGTCAGGAAGTTTCTCTGAAGTATTTAACCTAAGAGTTTCCTGCTCTTGATTCTGTCTCTTTACCTCCATTTCCCACTCTTTCCCCATGTTACTTCGTTTTCTTATCATTTGTAGATCGCTGCATCCATTCTTATTGTTAAAACATCTCAACTCCCAAGACATTTTTCAAGTGGTGCACTTGGTCTTCCTTTCCTGCCCTAACCCTCAAAAAAAGTGGTTAATGTCTCAAAGGTAAGAAGTTAATAGATCAAAACAGAGCCAAGAGCAAAGACTTGAGTTCCCACTTGTGAGTTCTCTCCTTTGTCTCTTCCTGAGAGCTTTTCACAGGCAGCATGAGCAGGACCCAGAGACTTGCTACAGTCTTTTGTGTTAAAAACAGATTTAATGGTCCTGTGCAAGAGGAATTAGAAGTTCTATTTCCCCATTTGCTTCATCAGTGGCAGGCAGAGCTGCTCTGTGCTTTCCTGCTGGCGTAACTGGCAAGCTCTTTGCTCTAGTGGGACACATGAGGATTACCAGCATTAGGGATAAAAGGGCAGAGGGCTGACCTAGATGGCTGGTTTCCCTCATGTCTTTGTCAGAAAGACCCTGTTGTTGAAAAACCCACAGAAGCAAGGTAGTTGGGATTGCTTTCTTAGAGTGGTTAGTGTGGGTTTGTGACTCCGTAGGGGCCAGTACCTACAGCCTTAGCCATTCTGCTGTCAGGAAGGTGCCACATTGGAAGCAGTAACTGTAACCATTTAAGATCTCGAAGAGCGAGAAAAAGGCAGCAAAACCCTATTCTTGCAGTTCACGTGATTTTGTGAGTCTGCTGATCTTCAGGATTGGTTGGTTTTAGTTTTGGGGTTTGTTTGGTTTGTTTTTTTTTTTTGTGAAGGTCAACTTTTTGATGCAAGATAGATTTGAGAATCAATTTTCTTTCCAGTGGTATAACTGATGAAAGGAACTTGAAATCTTGAGGCTTACATCACAGATTGTTAACATGAGGAGTTAATATCAAAAATGTGTAAAGCTGGCACAGATGAAAGCTAAGCCACTTGTAAAAAAGCAGTCACTAAACCTTCTTTGCACTCACAGTACAAAAAGGATCAAAATTAATGTGTTGGTTTGTTATTTTACACCTTCAGAGTTGGTGTAAGATGGCTAATTCCCACAGCTGTACCAAACTTTGCTACAAGTGTTGTGAGTTAAGGCATCCACCAAAAGTGCTTGTGGCTTTCTGCAGCCCATATTCAACAGCAGTCATGGCATTCTTCTTCCAGCCTCTCTGTAGGAGCTTGGGAGCATGGAGACATTTGAACTTTGCTTGCGCAGCAAGGGGAAGCAATCCAAGATGGAGTTTCACTTTGATGGCTCCCTATGGTACGATGGGTTCCCCAAGCTGTGAAGGTGCAGCAACCAGGTTTATTTTGGGAAGGCTACCCTCTTCTTCTTTTTGCCTACCAACAGATTTAATTTCTTTCTGTGACATCCATGGGAATCCATGTCTCTTTTCTGCAACTAGCTCTTGGTAGATCTTCACTTTGCCTGTTGCTACACCAGCTCTGGAGAGGGAGAGCTTTTCCAGGGCTGAGAGCAGTTCTCTGCTCACTTCCCTACTTCCCCTCTGGGCAACCTACTGGACATAGCACCAGCTCCAGGCCCTGTTCTCTCTCTACACCAAAATGCCCTCATCTGGGACACTTGAGGAGTGATGGGGCCACGGATCTTTTCAGTAGAGCTCCCTCTTGTGTCAGGTGAGGATACCAAAAAGAGGCCCCAGTCCTGCCCCACTCCTCTAGCGAGCAGCAGAGCAGCATGGAGAAAATTCCTCTGAGTCCTCTGTTCTCCATCTCACTGGGAGACTGTAGAAACCCCTTGGGGTTCAAACGCATCCTCTCTCTCAAGAGGCAAGGTCACAAGCCATGGCTTCCTTTGTGCTGTGGTCAGTGGGACATCACGACTGAGCACATTTCCAGTTCCAGTATCCCAACTGCTGCGTCCTTCCAGGAGCCATGGGGAGCGATGCCCTTGCACAAACTACAGGGCAGCTTGCTTTCAGCAGAGGCACTTACCCTGTTCCTAGGAAAACTGCACTAAGAATATGCGACCTGTCAGTTCTAAGAGGACTGAAGTGGAGGGGATGGAGGGAAGGGTACCTGGTACTGTGCAGACAAGGGAGTTGAAATTTGTGACCATTATGGTCCTTGGAGCAGCAGGACAGTAAGCCACACAGAGGTGAGCTGGGCTGGGCGAGGTCTTTGCCCACCCTTGCAGCTATGGAGCCAAGATTAAGTACAGGCGTTACGCCATGGTTAGCTCTGCCAGGAAACAATTTCCCTTTCTCAGGAAGCTCTGCTGCTTGGCTTTCATTCCAAAAAGTTAAAACATTAATTTTCCACTCTTCTTTTTTCTTTTTGCTTAACAGAACATTTTAACCTCAAATACACTTGTTTCAATGTTTCCTCCCAAACTCATCACAATGACACATTCACACAGAGTGTCTGTGTAGATAAAGGGAAGAGTATTTCAATATACTGGGACAGCTAGCATGTGACCCCATTTTACTCCTCAGGTCTGGGCAGATTTAGGACCTGCCTGACAGTAAATAGCATGTCTACAGCAGAGGACCCTGGAAAGGATTGGGTTTGCCGGTCTTCCACATCCCAGTGACTGGATGAGGTCTCCCTCCTGAAGGACAGAAAGGAACAAAACCAAACCCTATGGGCTGCACTGTGACCCTTTCTTGTACCTCGTGGAGACCCCAGAGTAAATTGTTTGCAGAATTAAAGCTTTTCCTGTGTCACTGGAGAGGGATGATTCTTCTGAACCCCTCCTCTCCTTCACTCCCCATTTTAATCTTTGGTCACCTGAGTATCCCAGGTCATGGTGATAGCCTTTTCCAAAAGCCTTCTTTCCTCTACTTCACAGTCTAACTGGCAGTGTGCGTTACTGTTGAGCAGCATGTTATGCATACCTTCTCATACATTCCCAGGATCTGCTTATCTGAAGAACAGGGGAAAATGTCAGCATTGCTTTATCGATAGGCACTGCTAGGAAACTCTGCTGGTTTTTGTCATGGAAATGACCAAGCCCATACAAAGTAGGGGTGGTTTTCCTTCCTGTTTCCATGTGGTTGGTTAACCATGTAGGTGGTTTTCCTAAAACAGCAACGCTACAGCCTGAATTTGGGATCCGAGGTGGCAGCTGTACCCAGGTGTGAGAGGACATGTTTGGAAGACCTGTGTATTTTACTGGTGAAGCCTTCTTGCTACCTGTATGTGCTATAATACTGCAGAGACACAGCTTGTCTTGGTGACCTACAGACAACTATATGTCTTCAGCAGCTTGCAACACAGCATGCATAAGGATGAATTTGGTCTAGAGACAGGAGATCTGTTGTGTAAGGGGAAGTTATTGCTACACAGTCACTGCACAGTTGCTTCACAGTTCTTGTCGGAGACACGGGGCACTTTGTTCTTATGGAGTCTAACGTAGGCAGGGATTTCAGTCTAATTTCATCCAAGCCACAATGTATCCAGCTATGAGTCTTATGCCAGAAATGCTTTTACATTAACATCAAGTCTGAGGCATATCTTTATGATATCTTATCGTCAGTATATGGGTCCTGGTAATGTACGGACAAGGATGAGGCTTATCTGCTGCATTAGTTCCAAGGGAAGTTTTCACCTGTTAGAAAGAAAAAAAGACATCAGACCAAATTCTTGTCAGATACGAGTACATCACTTGCTAAAAACAAACACCCAGACCTCACTTGCCCTACTGGCAGCTGGTATAGATGCATGCCCTTCTTCTTTTGTTCTCCAGCACCAGATTTTAAAAGAGCTCAAAACAGGCAGCAAGGCAGTAAGCTGGGTTTTGCATACAAGCGTCTTTATGTGAATAAACCTATTTACCCTTTGTAACGAGATGCACAGTGTTTTGGTCAGTGTGGATGACTAGTGGCCAACCTGCGAAGGATATTGATTTACCAGTTCCAGCTTCAACAAAGCCACTGTTAAGCTCAAGCTTCTCAAATTCATGCTCTCAGCACGATTGGACCACAGCTCAAATTGTGCTCTTATACAATTTGGAAGCTATGGCATACAGCGGTGTGTTTCTGAGCATCCTGCAGTACTTCACAAAACATAATACCTTTTCCTCATGCTCTAATACCTTTCTCTCATGCTCTAGCACTGAACCAAGCTAGATGCTGCTTCTTAAGGCAAGAAAAATATTGCTCATGTAGATCACAGCTTTTCAAGCACAGAGAATGAACATGTGCAGTTTGGAAATCCTCAGTATCTAAAGGATGCAGACCAACAACTTGTTCAGAAAAAGTCACAAAAATGCAAAGGAGAGGGAGGGCTAACTCAGAAGAATGGAGTTAAACAAGTTAGTGTGGCTTTGCAGTGAGACAGAGGACAGTAGTCTAAAACTTTTAACATAGAGGAAACAGAATTAGTTGGTGCATTGGAGAAGCAGTACACCTAGGAATAATGGGATCCCATTAAAGGGAAGATGTATATCTCACTGAATAGTAGGAAGGATTTCTAGCAGTGAGGTCTATCAGGGTTTGGAATAGTGTAGTGGAAACCAAATGTAGTGGAAACCACTTTTACATGAGATATTAAAAAATAGACTGGACAGAGCATTAGAAAGATGGCAAGAGCAATCTTCTGTTGCATTCAAGTAATAGTATTGATGGGGCCACCAGAGGGGCGGGACCATACTGTTTCTGCAGTTCTTCTGTGTGTGGGGCTGCTAGCAGAAGCTAGTGGCTATTCAGCATCAGGCCCCAAAAGCATTTATGATTCCTTCCTGCTACGATACATTGTTCAAGCTCTGCAAACTTCTGCCTATGGAAAACCTAGGTCAAAATAAATTGGCATCATATCTGCAGGAGTCTGGGAAGTGTTCTTTTATTGCCTGTGTAAAGCACAAAACCATTTTTCTTTGTGTTCTTTCTTCCTAAGAATGGGTTTCTTTATCCTTTAAGACCATGTACTGCAAGAGCAATCATGGGTTATTCAAGTCAATTGTCTTGAAATACCTTTCTGCTGAGTGCCATGTTCCCCTGATATAAGTTCAGATGAAACAGGTCCTGTTTTCATATACACACACTTGAACTTGTGTGCCAGGTTTCCTAAGAATTTCACCCCTTGGGCCTGCAGCGAGCGTGTGTTTAGCTTGTGAAATGTGCACAGTATAATTTGGTTTCCCACTTAGTCTTTACAAAGCACACAGAGTTTTCAACACTGCCCCCCCATGAAAACCCAGGGTTGTCATTCCCAGTTTCAAGGTTTTCATTCCCAGTTAGAGGCAGAGGGGCTGTCTGTGCAAACAAATACAGGCATGCACACTGGTCCTCTAGACAGCAGGTGTCTGTAAAGAGGACAGAGTGGAAGAAAAGGGATGGATTGCTGAATACACTGGAGGATGAGGTGACAGGAGACATAAAGGTAACAAGTCAGACAGGTCACCCATACAAAAAGGAAACAGTCTTAGCACCTTCTCTTTCGTGTCCCAGCTCAATGCAAAGTTGTCTTTTCCACATATATCAGGACTTCTAATCTCATGTAATATCAAGTCCTGCTCTGTACAGCTCTAGAAGCCTTTTCCCACAGCCACCCAGGGATTTCTTCTCAGCCCCTCTCCTCCTGCTCTTTGGATGCACTGAGCATGGGACTCACCTTCCTTGACTCTGTCTTCCCCTCCAGTCCCCTGCCCCAGGCACTGGCATCTCCATTGCTCCAGCTCTGGCCTCAGGCACCTGATGTGGGTGATCCACCCCCGACGCTCTCCATGCCAGATCCTGCAGGGCTTTGCTCAGGAGCATTGGTGCTCAAGGTCGAGTCTTACAGAGTCCATCCCCTGCAGCAGCTTCACACTCTGATCCTGCAAACTGAAGCCTGCATCATCTGTAGCAGCTCTTTTCGTAGTGGGCACCAGTTTAGTCCGTAGATTCTCAAAGGCCAAAGCTGGAAGCCTTTTCTTTTTGTAGCCTGTGGGAAAGAAAAGCTATCGGGTAATGAAAATGTCATACTTTATTTTTTCTGCCTGTGCTCTGCAACTCAAAAATTGCTGGATCATTCTTTTGTGAGTTGAATATAATTTTTCTTCTCAACACCTTTCATTTTAAGGTACATGAATTCAGTGACATGCTGGCCAGAGCCTCCTAGAGCTGAATTACTCACTGAGCAAGCGGCATGCAGGCACCGAGCCTGCGCTTCCTGTACACCTGGTTCCGGTGGCCCAGCTTTAACCTGGAGAAACTGTGCCTGGGGTTGAAGGAACTTAGTCCCCCTTCTTACCACAGAAAGAACATGTAAGAGTTACAGTCAGCCGTCAGGATAAAGAAATAGAGCCCTGAAGTAGCTAGGGTATCTTGCAAATATTGGGTTTCTCCTTTACAGAGTTGTTGGGGGAATTTTATAAGTGGGTTACTCAGAAACAGAGTTAATTATCTTTCTGAGATCCCTTGAAAAAAAAAATCCATGTCAAAGGCTAAGCTGCAGCTCAAAAATTATTTTTGTGCATTTTCCTTAGGATATATAATAGAATCATTTACCTAAGGAAATCACTAAATTCCCAATGCATCATGAAAGCTGATCCAGACTGGGCTGAAAATTCAGACAGGCACTTTCAAACATAACTGCAAATTACAGCTGCCTGGATTTGTTTGCCCAGTGTAGGCCTGGCTTTCAGGGGTGTCACAAACAGAAGACTCCAGATGTCTGCAAAGGGAGGGCAGCTGCTGAGAAAGCAGCTTTGCAGACCCAGATCCTAAGTGCCACTGGGGCCGCTGAGCTCCCCAGGGTCCAGCTCAAAAAAGATTTCTGTGGATATAGTTTAGCATTCACACCTCAAGCTGGCTGCTAGCTGCTTGCTTACTATCACTTTCCTCTGCTCTGTATCTGCATATCTTTTTCAACTAAATTCCTGGCTCAGATAAATATGAACCTCCTTCTCTGACCTGCCTGTATCCAGTGTAGACCTAATTTAATAGCAATGTGTTACAAAGATAGCACAGTCCTAACTGATGGGTTCTGAAAGCTGCAGCAGTTGGGAGCTCTGTGCAGGCTCATTTAGCCTTCTGATTTTCTGTTCCCAGCATGATAACTGAAGAGGAGTTCAATCCCCGTGCCGCTACAACTAGACTGTCTATAGTGTTGAGTTTAAATGGGGAGGTATCACAGTCTACTTAAAGGATTTAACTGAAGTATTTTGAATTGTCCCTGCTTCTTACATTCTCTGTGTCCCTTCTTTGACAGTTCAGTGATTTCGGTTTCTAATTTGACCTTCTGAATAGCTTCAGATTAGATAATTAATGCATACTGCACATACACCTGTTGAAAGTTCATCCTCTTTAACTGTTCTGTCAGTCCAAGAGCAGTCCCTTCCTCGTCTCACCTGAAGCATCTTGCATCTAAGCCTCCTCCTGTTGAAGTCTGTCTTATTTCAGACCTCTCGGCTTTTTTCCTCACCCTGTGTGAGGCAAGCAAGGGAGAAGCCAAACTGAATAGCAGTTGAAACGTGATTCATGGTGCTGAGCTGTTTCCTACAGGGGCTGTTCCATTCACTCAGCCATTTCCTTCAGAGCAGCTGTGTGTAGGTGAGAGCAGGGTGTAGCCTCACATTGTGTCTACAGCTACAGGGCTATGCAAGTTGCTTAAAGCAACACTGTGATTCAGATGGTTTCAAATAATTATTTTCTGCAAGGCACAGTTTATCCAACTGAAAGCTGTTCATCTCAAAGGCCTGTATCAGATTACCACCATTCATGCATTTTATTCCCCACTCTGAAATAGTATGCATGCATCCTCAGCCTTCCTGGCTCTCTCCCTCACCTGTGCCTTGCATGAGATTGGATGCACTTGCCCCACAGACTGCACCACTTTCCCTCTCCCTGCAGGCAGCCAGGGAGGTTTTGCTGGTTGTTCCTCTGTTGGCTCACCCCTCATCCTTCAAGAGCAGCAATAGCTCCCCAGAACAAGGCCTGGAAGTACACACAGAGAGGCACCAATTAATTTGAGGAGAGTTGACAGGCTGTGTACAGTTCCCAGACCATTAAGAATAACAGACATCTGAGAGGGAAACATTGGGAAGCTGAGGAGGATCCTGGGGAAAACCCCGGCCAGGAATGGAATTCTGGACAAGCAACTGGTGCCAACAGCGCATTAGGTAAGCAGGCTGTGTCTCACAGTGGCCATCACTGCTCTTCTTCAGTACTACCATCCCCTCCACCCACTGAGGGATTCGCTAGTAGTGTGAGTATCTCAAGGACAAATCCCAGATACTGGTTGTACAAGTGGCTAAAGACACATGGGAAGCAATACGCTCCAGTGCAGCCAGACTGCCGTCTTGGTAACAGCTGTTGTCATCTGTAGATTAGGACATCAGCATCACTCTACCAGGGTACAGATCAGCCCTTGGCTCCAAAGGAGCTATTCCACATCCAGGGTGTCTGTGGATTCCTAAAACAACACAACCTCAGCAACTTACCTATTCAATGGATAATTTCTGAGAAATAACCGCTTTCTTTCCCCCACATGCCTTTCACGTTTAGTATCTGTAATTTAGATATCTGCAGCAGCTCATGTCTGGCTGTATCAACCAAGTCTTCAGTCAGCATTTGTTGCTAGAGGGCTCCCACCAGATGGAGAGAAGGAGTTAATGACAAGACTATATATCCTGCCTGACACACCAGAAAAGACAGAGGTGTTCCTGAACTAAGTTGAAAGCTGTATAGGTGCTCATCTAATTTAAGTTTGGAGAAATGAGAAGTGCTGCTGCTTGAAAGAGAGTGGAGATCTTCAATTATTTAGGAAAGTGGTTAATTGACTCTCAGATGACACTGAAATCCCACTGCCAGCTTAATGCCGAGTTGATGCCCACTGGCCTCCGTCATTGTGACCTTCTTTGAGAGAAGAACTCAGGGCTGTATTTGACAGGGCATTCCAGAGTAAGGGACCTTGTTTTCAGCATCCCAATCAAAACTTTCATAACCTTGAATCATAGGAATGCTCAATGTATCTCTGTATCTACGGCAGGATTCTGGCTTACTGGCAGAGGTACAAAGTATTTCCCCAAAAACACTTAGAGTTATTGTAAACTTGACTGAAAAAGACTGTAGATGTGTCACTGGTGTTCACTTGGAGCAAGGGAAGAGCTCTGCAACATCAACATTGTTCTTTTAAAGCCAAATGCTCATCATAATGAGGAAAAAAAAAAGTAATTTTTTGAAACAGTTTGTTTCACGTAAATACAGCCAGGGTTTTAAAACCAGACATATTAACTCAGGAAATAGCAGGACACTGAGTTCCCAGGACTAAATAAAGGGAGAACACGAATTCATCTAGTCTTCTAGTGTAGTCAAACTTAGTAATTTCAGAGATCTTCATTAAACTAGTCGCATCTTTGTATCTCGGTGCTCAAGGTTACTGATGGCTCAGCTCCAGTTTGCAGTGTACAGGGTACTGCTGGTTAGTAGTTAGATGGCTTGAAATACATTACCACCTACAGTAGCCACACAGTAAGCTACCCACTTTCAAATCTTGCTGTAGTTCTTTTTTTTTCTCTTGAAGCTGTAGCATCTTAAATATCTCAGCCTCCTCTAAAAAGCTATGTCTTGCCCTTATCATGGCAAAGTCCTGAATGGAGACACTAGTGCACCCCAAAGACTCAGAAGGGAGAACCCTGTGTGGTATTTCTTGGCTTAAAGCCCAGCACAGATGAGTTTTTGAAGTCGTGCTGCTCCGGGTGACAGGAAAACCCTTCTTGCAAGGAGCTGCTCCAGAGAAAGGCTGCCATCCTGCTTGTGTGCTCACGGCCTCTCTGCCTTTCATTGTTTCTCCACTGATGCGGCTGGGTATGACTGCATCCAGCCAGATATCAACTTATCAACTTTATTCACAATCCTTTTCCTGCTGCCTGAAATTATTTCCATGTTGGCTGCTTGGCCTGTCTGCAAGAAGCTGTGTCGGGCTTGTAATGAGGCAATTACATACGCATGGCCCTTTTACAGGAAAGGCTGAGGATGTTTCTCCTTGAATGGATTGGACTCCTTAATGAGGCTTATCTGTTTTCCCTGCTCTCTCAGCCACTCTGGTCACCTTGTCTGTACGCAGCTGGCCTGGCTGGCAGTGTAGATTTTTGCCTCTCCACCTAGGCACTCCTACTCTTTCCTCTTCACTCTCTGCAAACAAACGTTGTCATGTCTCTTAAAAACCTAGTAATCTTGATGTATCTTTTTACTGCATGTCGCACAGCTTTTCCCCGTGTAGCCTCAGATCTCAACAGTCTTTTATTTCACCTTCCCACCTCTCATCCCAGCCTCCTATCTTCTCACTGCAATAGGATTCACCTTGTCCTTCAAGTATCTTTTGAGCCTTTCCTCTTGAATATTCTGTCTTCTGGCACTAAATCTCATTTCAGTGGTTCTGTTGTTACTGCTTTCAACATCTTTGAGCCTCTTCTTCCTCTTATATTGTTGACTTACTAGTCTAGGGAAACCATAGTCTGACGCTGCCTGCTGAGCCTGCGCAGGTTCCTGTGCATAGACAATTGTTAGGGGACAGCCCTGCAGTGGCAGGCAGGAAGGGTAAGCTGAACAAACAGGGGATGCGTGTGACTGAGATGTGAAATCTGTTATCTCACTAGCAAAGTGTGTTTAAGATACCCTTATGGTCATGCTGGATATTATCAAATTTTAAACCATCTTTAGAAACAAGACTGAAATCCCATTAAAAAGATAGTGCACTGGGAGGGAAGCAATCCTTCGTGGGTGCCGAACTTCGTTAGGACTTGCTTAGGAAGAGTTTTGTGGCAACAGGTCATCTCGCTTAATATGTGCCCAAAGTACCCTGTACCACACAAAATTCAAATGGCTGCTTCTCACAGATACTGAGGTGAAATGCAGATACCTGGTCTGGGTGCACGTTCATGCGGAGATGTGACTGGGCTGATGACCCCTTTGGTGTGAGCACAGCACCAAACAAATGCATCCAGTTTGATGCCACCGTGAGAAGTCGTGGCAACGCTGACTGTGGGGCTCAGCTCACAACCTGACTACAGGTTTCCTTAGGCTGCTCTGCATGACAGTGTAGCCATCCTCGGACGTGTGTGTGGTGAACCAGTGTGCCACAGAGGACCAGCTGTCAAGGTGGAACTTGAGAAGCCCCAGACTAAAATTCCGTCTTGGATTTTGAGTAGCTGAGGGGAAGTTATTGTGTCCTAGATCAGCTAGAGGACTTACACAGAACCGCAACACTCTAATCCACATTTGCAGCCTTGCAAACCCCCTTGCAACCGTTGCCTGACTCAGCTGGTTCCTTCACTTCACTAGACATCTGCCTGCTCGACTTTAAAATTCAAGCAGTGCCTGGGATGCTGCTTCGTGCCAGCCTGGGATCGCCCCACCTGACCTGTCTTTGGGTGGGCTGCCACTGGCATTAGAAGTTAGGCATATCCCTGTTACATTCCCCCTTCCCCACATCCTCATCTCTCCTTTCCACTCCTTTTCCAAGGAGACTGCTTGAATACCCTGAGCATGGTGAGCACAAGCAAACAGGATCAGGTATGTCACAAAAAGCACTTCTCACAGAAAAGGAAATGGTGACACCCATGTGTTGTTGGAGTTTCCCACAATCGCGTCACTCAAGGACTCCCAAAACACCATTCATACACACAAAATAACTGATTTACGTTCTAAATGGTCTGCCACCCGCTTCCCTGAACAGCAAATCATGGCTGAACAGCCAGATGCCTTATCCTGCACAGAGCACAGCAGAGCCAAGAGCTGCTCCTGTGTCCATAGGGGCCAGGCTGAGGTTACATACATGCTGCCCCTGCCCAGGCACGCTGCCCGGCAAGACCAGGTGCTGCAGTTCGCTGCCTCTTTTGGTCATGATGCCACTTGATCAAACCACTCTTGGCAGCCTTTGACAGATGTGATTACACACTTGCTTAGGAAGCGAATGGCCTGGGCTCCGTTCTCTTCTCAGGGGGTGTAGGCTTTAAAGTCTTTGGTCTGTCTAGCAAGAGATGATTTTCAATCCCCTGCTTAGGTCAAGGCTAGGGCAAGCACTTGCCAGCCTGCCTGTCAAAGCTGTGCCAACTCATAGCAAAGAATTCAAGATTCCCTGAGGAGAGGGGAGCACACACAGCTGCCTCATGGTCTGAGTGCTCATCTGACAGGTAGAACCCTGGCTTCCCTCGGGATCGATTCTGTGGGGTAGGCAGCAGTGGCTACATACGCATTAAAATGCACAAACGCATACATCGCCCTCTCGGCAGAGACTCCAAACTGTGAAGGTTTGAGGTAACGCTGCTGTAATGAACCGTCCTGTGTATTGGGAACACATAGGCACCAGGCAGTTGCCAAACACTGCCATTACTAAAGGGGAGTCTCAGGATCTCACTTGTACCTTTCACCGTGATATTTGCTGGTTTTGCTAATCTCGCCAGTCTCTGCTTAGCAAGTACAGAGCAGGAACTCTTGAGAGCTACATACCATGGGATGAAGAAAAGAACAACTTGCCATAAATCCAGTCTCAAGACTAGTGTGAGGTAACTGGCATGCCCTTACTATATAAGGGCCTTTCCAGCCCAGACTGTTGATGTTAGGACATGTTACTAATGAACTCCATGGAGGCAAACAGGAGACTGCTTTCTCTACTTTGGGCCCATGAGGCTGTGAGGACAGCAGCAGCAGTCCCACCTAATCAAGTTAAACTGAGACTTCATGCAGTTACTCTGATGAGAAGAGATGTCTTTTGGAAGATGTGAAGAAAGCTGGCTTTGGCACTGACTGTCCATCATGAAAAATGACGCTGTGTAACATGAGCATCACACCCACTTTGCTAGCAGAAATACATCAACAGCAAAGGGAGAGTTTTCTCAGAGGGGAGGTTAAAATAACAATTATCTCATGGTACTTTTGTTGTAGTCACTCTCTGAAACAGAAAGCAGTGTATTCACCACTTCTGATTTCCTGATGTCTAAAGAATTTTACTGTAATTCTGTTGTGAAGGACACAGCTCTCAGCTTTCATGTCTGGCAGCGGCTGCTCTCCTCCCACCCAGCACCGACTGGCTCTACTGGAGACACACCTGCACTTGTGGTGCTCTTGAACCACACCACCTAACTCCAGCCACCACTCAGTTGTCCCTGTTGCCCAGTATGATTAAGGTGGGGTTTTATTCATGATAATCATTTGCCTTGATGTTCAGGAACTATAGGCTGTCCTGAGGTTACATGGAGGGAAGGAGACCCTGAGCAAGAGAGAACGACCCTGAGCAAGTTTCTGATCCAAACAGGCAGCAAAGCTTTCTTCAGAAAAGCCTTACTCCAACAACCATATTAACTGTCCAAGCCCTTTTACATGTAGGCATGGGTAGCTCAAACCAGTGACAGAAGGAGAACCAGCATAGCTTTCCCCTCTACTTCTAGCAGGCAAGGGAGAGAGTATATGACCCATTTCTTTACGGTACTGTGGACAAGTTCAATACAGTGCCCCTTCCTTTGAAAAGCATCTGTCCCTTTACTAGTTTCTGGCTACAAGATCTCTCCCAGCTCCACCCAATTCCTGAATTGTACTTTTGTGAGCCTTTAAATTTGGCAGATTTGTATTTCTGTATTTTTGGGAGCTGCTTGCTGTCTTCTGGATGAAAGCTGCTCATCATTGCTGACCTGGAATATCCTCACGTTACCTTTTGGGCAGGGCTTGACCCTAAGGGCCAAGATAGCAGCAGTTCAAAAGGGAATTCTCAGAAGGAGAAAATCAAGAACAGACCACTGCAAGTCTTGAGAAAAATGTTGCCCTGAAGGAAACTCTTCCCAAACACAGGGAAATTTTCCATATTTTTACATATTTTATATAAAGTAGGATTTTCCTGCCTTTTCTCCCATAAGAAAACATGCAACCCTCCTCTGAACTCTGCATTCCTCATACTATTCTGCCCTGTGTTATAGTCAGAGCTCCTTCCTCTTCATCACCCTCATTGTGGCTTGTGGCTATGCAATAGCCTTGCAGTTTTGTTCAGACACACACTCATCCTGTGTTCATTCATCTGTGGTGGGGTAAGTGTTGATGTGAGTACCTCTTCTGAGGAGGGATGTTGTACTTTGAGCTCAGACTTGTTCTTGTGGCAAACTTATTCACAGACTTCAAGAGAATGGTCGGCAGTGGTTTGCACTTAGGCAAGAAGCTTGCTCTCCACTGAAAACGTTACAGAAATAAAGAGTTTTAAGAGAAGACCTGACATCTGCACTCCTGCAACATGCACTTCAGTAGTTCTAGTCAAATCTTTGTTAGGGCTGCTGTGAGAGCTCCTGTTTTCATTATGACTAGAACTGAAGAAAGCTGCTGGAGACCACTGGCCTCGAACAACACTGACTGTCTTGAAGGTAACCTGTGTAATCAGGAGTCCTTACCTCCTGCTGCCTGTCTCCAAAACTTCTGTGTCTAATATTTTTCAACCTTTTTTGACATTTCTCAGTTGGTGAGCACTTTTTTCTCAGAAGGAAACCAGGATCTACAGCTATGCAGAGATATATGCAGAAGAGATGTGTGCCTGAGTCAGAGGAGTCTTAAGCCTGTCTTTGGGGCCCAGAAGCTCAGACTAGTCCCAAACCTAATCTGAGGTCCCATTGTGTTCAGAGAGTATTCAGAAATCTGGAGCCCAAGCTTCAGCATTCACAATATATTCCCACAGGCTACAGATAGCTTGCCCTGGAGCTGCAAGACTGAAGATTGCATGTGTTGTGTGTGGCACCAACCAGATGTGGAGGCCACTCTGCACTGGCTGAGGCTTGATCTTAACGTAGAAAAATCATCTTGTTAATGCAGTGGTTCTGCACAGTTGTACATACTCTCATGTGAGACAGACAGAGGCTTACCACTAATTCCTTTTGTTGCAAGTGAAACTAGAAACCTGTTTGGATGACCTTTAAAATGCCACTCCCAGTCCACAACAACCAAGGATTCTGTAGAGCATGCTGGGATCATTATTACACACCTCAACATACCCTTTTACTCTTTCACAGCTGGATTCTGTGTCCTGATATCAGCCCCAGAATTTTTTTTGAATCTTTCAAATGTAAATCTTACTTTCTGTTGTGTTTCACTCCTGCATCCTGGCAGTGGGGGACCCATGGCAGTTTGAGGCGAGTTATTCCTCTTTGCTGAACCATCTGATGGCAGCTTGGAGGAAAAGGATGAGGACTCTGTGTATGCTGCCATTCTTAAAGCTCACAGAATTCTTATCTGGGATGTGAAATGGAGGTGTTTAGCTTCTGGTACAGGCTGATCAAAGAAAACACAACAGAAAGAGAGAAGTAGAAAAATATTATTTCTTTTCCAGCATTTAGGATACACCTGAAAGATCTGCAAGGTATTCTGGTCTTGTCGTCTCCTGGAAAGTAACTGTGATAAAGCTCTGATATGCAAAGTTTGCAGAGCTAGCCTAGCCCCACCAGAGGTAGGTGCTGATGTGGCTCACACGGTAGCTTTTACTTTGGTGGAGCAGAGTAATTATCACTCCTATTCTATAATAAATAGTAGGAAATGCAGGTAGGAGCATTGACCCTGAATCTCAGGATGCTATGGGCTACGGTGACACAATGATGGACAGGACTGGCTATAAGGTATCACAGAGCCACAGCTGCAGCCACTTGGAGCTGGGGCTTCTTCCAATAATTAAAATTTACCACAACCAGAGAAGGAGCAACTTCATTGCCAGATAGAGGCCAAGTGAATAAATAAACCACATAAATAGCTCCTGAAACAGAGCACTGGAAGGTCTCCAGTGAGAATGATTTGTGAAGAAGGATAAAGAGAGAGGTGGGAAGAAAGATGCTTCGCTGGGACAGAGAAGAGTCAGTGTTGCAAGAAGAGGTTTATTTATTTAGGGCTTACATCTCGGGATGTGTTGCTTCTTGAGCCAGGGGCCCAGCACACTGCTGAGCTCTAGTCGGAACAAACATCATGAGATTTCCTTCTAGGGATGTAAAAAATGGGCCAACGTGAATGCGAGCCCATCCACTTCCTGCACAAGCTGCGTTCAGCCTGCCTTGATGCTTTTGTGGATGATGAGGAGAATGAGCAGGCTCAGATGGTGGGTAGCAGCCTCTCCTGATTTTCACTGCCCAGTTCCTCATGCTGTGATTCAATTGTTTTCCCACCCTATTGCCTTTCAGTTTGCTCCTTTGGGGGAGTTTCCTTTAAACCAACCCTGCTAACTTATCTCTCCCTTCCCAGTCTGAACAACGTTCCCCTTTCAATGCGATCCTGATGCCACTGATGTACCCACATGGACACAGATAAACGAATCAGTTCAGGTTATGTTGGCAGGAGGGTGCAAACCAGGATTCATCTAAATGGGAGATGCATAGGGGTGGCTTTGAATGAAACTACAAACTACATATTAGAGAGATTTTTCCATTGGTAGCTTGAGTCCAATCCTAATTAAAAAACTATCCTTGAGCTTTTTTCAGTTCATTTAAAGAGGAGTTGCTTATGAGCTGCCAAGCTAACCTTATCTGCACTTATAAAATGTGAGAGCCAAAACAACTGGTGCCTGTAAGAAGAGGTTGAAAATGAAAATTCAGTTATCTATTTCTTACCATTGAACAAGACAAAAAGTGTGACAGATTTGTTCAGGCAAACCTAAACTTGTCCATCCTGCACTATTCTCTGCTGTAAGGCTAAGACACACCCAGGAACCCATTCCAGGTTTCTTTAGAGTATCTTCCTTGAACAATAAATGAACCTAGGGCTTGCAAAGTATTACCTTTAAAACAGGTAATCCATGGATGCTCCTAATTGAGGGAAAGATATCACTTCACTTCATGCAGACACATTACTATTATGCTTTGCATCATTATCGAATACTGTTGTGTCCTTTAAAAAGGTAGGCTTGGTCTGACACACAGGTGTGTTTGGCTCGTAATGAGATGCGTTCATGGCACACTCTCTAGAGCGTAAGTTCATGTCCTCTTCAGAAAGACAGCAACTGTACCTCAGATCATGTACTGTGTGAATATTTGGTGGCCTTTTGCCTATAGCTGGCCTCAGCGGTCAAATAAAAGATGGGGCAGGGGGAAGTTCTTGCCTATGGCAATGGTCACCCCAAATCGGTGGGGCAGTATGGGAGGAGCTAGTACTGCCGTCGCTTCTCCCTTGCTTGGTCTACAAGCAAGCAGGACATCTCCAGTTCATCAAACCCTGTCTCTGCAGGGGAGGCTTTTCAGGAGAGAGACTGCAGCACTTCACTGCGGGGACAGGAGACATTCAACCCCCTCCCACTCCTGGGGACCCCTGAAAGGAGGCATGTTCCCTGCTACAGCTTAATGTCTCGTTCCAAAAATACTGCTTTCTGTGTCAGAAACAGGGACTTGAGAAGTTTGAGAATGTCTTTTTTCAGACAAGCTGATTGTGAATGAGTTCAGTTACACTGAACACCAGGCACCTCTATCAGACTAAGGCCGTACTGCTCCCCGTGCAAGCTGAGAGAGTTACTCCAGTGCATATGGTATAAGCTTTCCCATGCAGACAAGACCTATGACTGGCTGGCTCCTTAAATCCTGCAGCTACCCTACTGAAAAATGAGAAGGGTAGGTGTCGTGTCTGGGAAGGCTTTGTGCAGAAAGCATGTCATCTGCCTTCAGAGGGCTCAGCTAGGCAGGGAAGAGGGGGTCTGCAAAAGGCTCCTGAAATCAAGTGCCCTGGTGAGGGCTGATGCTTTAATTTCAAAGGAAACCACAGCACTGCTTCCCAGTGTTTCTTGCTGGCTTCCAGACAGAGTGTGACAATGTTTTATTTTGACTTAAGTAGTTCCCTTCCCACACATGCATCCCCCATCCCTTTCTTAGCTGAGCAGATCCTACAGGTATAAAGCTTTGCCCCTGCCATGCAGAGAGGAAAACCCACTCCCCAACCACACGTGTAGCTGCTGCTGTTTGAAGTGGGGCTTCTGGAGATCTCTGACATAGTATTTATGGGGCTTTTGTGGATGCTTAACAGAAACTTTTCCCAAATCACTTGGCTGCCAGTAGCATGCTCCCTGTGATGGCTCAGAGGAGCTCCCTGGGTTCACAGCCTGCACTCAGCTGCATCTCAGGTGGGAGGCAACAAATTGCAAGATGAAATACCAGTGCCACAGACCAAAACGGACTTACTAGCAGGCATGCAAAAATATGATTTTTCTGTCATATCAACCCTCTGAATGGGAGGACACATAAGGATGCGATTTCCTCAGCCTCTCACTGGAGTGGTTAAAGGGAAGTCTTCACCCCTCTGCTGAAGTCTGCTCCTGACACTCCTTCATCCTCTCCCGCTACGGCAGTGCAAGCGCTTGTCAGGCTGTGCTGTGAACTCGATTGCTGAAATGATCTGGGTTAAAAATAACCTTGTAAAGAGTTAAGGG
Organism: Pterocles orientalis; assembly: GCA_011057875.1. Lineage (NCBI taxonomy): Eukaryota > Metazoa > Chordata > Aves > Pterocliformes > Pteroclidae > Pterocles > Pterocles orientalis. The sequence goes on from WKFP01015467.1 coordinate 3,092,292, forward strand.
ATGTATTTTTAGCCCAGATCATTTCAGCGATCTAGTTTACAGCACAGCCCCACAAACTCACACTGGTGCAAGGGAGGGAGGGAAGGGGGGAAGGAAAGGTCAAGGGAGAATGAGCAGTTGGAAACATAAGCTGTCTTTCTGCCAAAACCAGGAGCTTATGAAACTGCACCCCAAGAGCACTGACCCTCTCTTGTTTTTATCTGGCATACTCGCAGCTGCCTTCTTGGGGCACAGTGTTGAGAGCTGGGTGCTGAGTATCACTATTCCTGGATCCTCTTTGTGTAATCAAGACACAAGCCCTGAACCTCAGATGCCTTATTGTATCTGCCTGTGATACACTATATTTGTAATTTTTGACGTATTTGCTTTTGCTGAGGTAGAGTGCAGCAACAGAAAACCCCATGAGAGTCATGGGGGAGCTTTGCAGAGCTTGTGCGATTGCAGGGTATGGGAAGGTGGCTGGCACGAGGGACTGGTGTGAGAAGGGGCTGCGGGGAATCATTCCTGTGAAGCTCTTTAGAAGCAAAGGAAAGATATGGAGGTCATGGACTGGCCTCAAAACCACATCTAGATGAAACTGCATGAGAATGAGGGTGGAAAGTGCACAGGACAAGTACTGACAATTGTGTAACCATCTCTGATTTCAGAGCTGCTGAATACTCGAGCCTTGCAAAGTGCTGTGGAGGGCTTGCATCTCAGATAAAAGGTGCTCCATCTGGCCAAAATGTCCTATCTGCAAAAGCAGACAAGTCAGAGGATTCATAGGGGAGGGAAGGAGAGTAGGGCAGTACAAATCTCTGCTGTTATTCAGCTCGTATTTAAGTTCTGCTTAAGTCAAAACACTCCACTGTATGGCAGCTAATAGACCTTTGCTCTTTTAATCAGACAAACCAGGTGCACAATTCTCCTTCAGTATCTGCTTCTGACCCCCACTGGTACCCTTTCAGACTGGTATTTTCAGTAGCATATTATGGACAGTAACAAAACTGGTGGGATACCAGTTCCATGAGATGGAGTCATGAGAGCTTTCAATTGCAAGGGGGTGAGTCATGGCCAAAACTGCTGGCTGAGGGTTGTTGGAGCACATTTTGCACCAGTCCCAGCAGGACATTCAAATTCATCCCCAAAGTCACCCCTGGCTTTCCAGTTTTCCCCAGGAGTCTTTGCAATTTTGATTTCATAAGGAACTTCTTGTCTGCAGTGACACTCCCCACCTGTAGCTTAAATCCACGATCTGTAAGAAAAGCTCTTTGTGAGTACCCAAATGGGATGCACAGAGAAACTCTTCAGTCTCTTGACCACTTTCTGTGGGCCTTTAATATCAACCTTCTGTCACCTGGTGTCCACAGTGGGTCCACAGGCTCCAGCAAGAGAACTGGCAAATGTCATTGAGCCAGGTAATGACATTGCTGTCCTGAGGGCCCCCCTCTGTGAGACATTATTACTCCCACATCAGGCATCCTTACTAGCCCTCGCATTTTCTGGCACATTAAAGCGCCAGTGAAGCTGAGATTGTTCTTCTCCAGTGCTGCCAGAGGGAACAGGTTCAGCTTTAAAAGCAGATGGAGAAAGATGGAGTTGAAAATCATTTTCAAATGTACTCAACTGTATAAACTCACTTGGAAGAGAAAAGTGAAACCCCTTACAGAGAACTTGCTAGTTGCACTTCCTCTTTCGCAGCTAGTGCCATGCTTACACGGATGGTGTAACTCAATTCCTGTTTTGCCACTCTGTCTCACGTTTTTCAGAATATGCAATGCTTAGACACTTATTTTGGCAGAACAGCAAAAGACCTCAGAGTAGCAGTCACCAAATTACTGATGGAGTAAGTCTTTTACCTTAGCTTGCTGGATTTAGCCCATACAGGCTGACCACGCTTCTCTTCTGAAAAGGAAAAGAATCAGCAGTTGGCTGCAAAAAGCACAAAATTAACATATAAGTAATTTTGCCCTTTTTGCCAAAAAAGAGCAGAGCTACTCCTCTTCACCATTCATAAAAGTGGTGGGCTATTTCACTGAGACAGGAAAAATGACCAGGAATGGGACAGGTTGCATTAATATCATGGTCAGGAGAGAGCCAGCACTGAGCTCTTGGGTGACAGGAGCAGATGCATGTCTTAGTCATGGAAGAGGCTCAGGGCTGGTGTGCTCACTGGGGTGAGAGCGAGAAATTGAGGCTTCCCAGCTTCCTCCCAGTGGGAGGGAGACTGCCAGTCCAGCCCCTGGAAGTCAGGGGGGAACCATGTTCTTGAGTATGGGGAAGGAAACTTTTTGCACCCGAGTGCCCCAGTACAGCACTTTCCCTTCACTAGAAGACATAGAGCCTGGCACACCACCTCGGGAAAAAAAAAAAAAAAAAAAAAGGAAGCTGTAGAAAAAGCGGGATACAGGATGACAGTGTGATTGCCAGAAAAGACCTAAGAAAGGACTTTTCCTGTTGCAAAATGTGTAGCGTAATCGGAGAGTTGGAGAGTCTGCAGCTGGCAGTTTCGGGAGGACACAGTCGGTGGGCTACTTGTGCTAATCTTAGAATGGCATGTCCACTGCTTCCTGCACCCCAACGGGCGAGCTTCGCGCCGGCGAGAGCTGTGTTGCCATCAATGCCTGCTACCAGCAAAACAAGAAATGCATGGAATCATTCCAGCCTCACAGCTTTGATCAAATCCAAAGAAAGGAAGCTGTGTTTTCAGACTGTAACTCAAAAATACTAAAAAAAATATAAAAAAAAAAAATTGAAAGAAAAAACACAACCACCCGAAAACAAGAGGTCAAAGAGGCCAAGAGGAAGTGCATTATCTTTTCTGGGTAAAGGCAAAGGGCTGTGAAAGAAGGGCTCTTAGAGAAAAAGGGACTATGAGGGAAGCAATCCTTCCACCACGACACTGAGCACCTGCAGCTCCTCAGCCTCAACTGAGTCCTCGGTTCAGGTGTCTGTTCTGCCATGCCCAGGTATTCTGGGAGCTGGTGTGCTGAGCCAAGCCTCCCAATCCATCCTGCCTTCCTCAGGTTCATTCTTTGCTCCCTCCTCTTTCCAGCCTGCCCTCCCCTCATGGTAGGGAGCCAGCCTGCAGCTGGGAACCACTCTCCCTGCCCACTTAGCCCGGCCATCATCTTTTTGTGTGCAGCAGGTTGCCCTGCTGATCTGCTTAACTCACTGTTTTTTCCGTTCCCTTTATCTGCCACTTCCCCTGACTGTAATTTTTCTAATGAAGGCTGAAAAGATTGGGGGGAAGATGCTAGAAGTTCACTGAGAGGAAACAGCTTGATATGGCTTTTGTGGCTGGATGCGGGAAAGCGGGTCTGAAGTACATGGGAAGTTTACTGGGGGAGATGTAGTCAGGATCCTGGAAACAGGGAATGGCAAATACCTACTGGGGCTTGTGGGCCTGGGAGAAAGTAGATAACATTTATTGGGAGCGTTTATTTACAGCTTTTTGAGAAAGGGAAAGGCCTTTTTCTACAGTGCAAACAGGCCTTAGCAATGCTGCTCTCTACCAGGTATTTCAGACTAGAGCGTGCTCCAATCTGCAGATGATGAGATGATCCTTAATGTAACCTCCTCAATTTGCTTTTAATCTAGAAACTAGGAGTCTAAATAAATTCCTTCTTTAATATGATTTCAAGTTTCTTCAGCTATATCTCCATCCCCCATAGCATGGTGACCCAATGGAGATGGTCCATAGATGGGCCAGATCGGTGTTTCACCTCTCACCTTCAGCAATGCTGAGGGAGTGGCTGTGTTAGCGAGACAGCAGGTCCCTCCCAGGCAGAGTGACATAAAGGGAGAAGGAAGGGTTCTGCTGGAGCCTTTGAAGAAGCATAAATGCATTCATCTAGCAACAGCCTTTGGGGAAACTTTCTGACTGAGAAGCAGAAGAGTATGCAGGCAGTATGCAGGCAGAGGGGTGAGAAGTGTGGTGCTGGCCATGTGTTTATGGTGGTGGTACTGGGAGCAGAGGTTCCTTGCTGATGTTTCGTAGCATGGATTGTCGTTTTAGCCTGGATTTGTTAGAGGTCTCCACCGCTAACAAAACAAGGATTGTTGGCTAGTTGTTCGCAGTTCCTCTCGTTCGGTTTTCCCTGGCATTAGATACTACAGATGAAGAACAAAGACTTCCTTTCATCAACTTTGATTTCAAGGCTTTCTACTCATGTTGCTTGATATACATATAGCAAAGTAAACAAGGTAAATGTGGGATGACACCAGGGCTGCGTGCTGTGGGAAGAGCTGTGCCATCCAATCTCCAGCAAGCCTCCTGCATCTCAGCCTGTTGTCATGTCAGGGGAGGGGAAGCTTCCCTCAGCCCTGGTATTTCCTCCCTCCCCCCGACTCGCCTGAGTATTTCACTGCCAAAAAAGCAGAACAGCACAGGGACATCCCCAAGCAGATGCTGGCTTGCTGCAAGGACAGGGAATGGCTTCTTGCAGCAGAACCACTGGAAAAGGAAGGGTGCCCGTGACCAGGGCAGTAAAAAAAGGGTGGGAGGGCTGAGAAGGTGTATGGGAACATCCTTTACTGCTTGCTCCATCTGCTCACTGTGAGGAAAAGATGGGGAACAGACACTTGGCTTGAAACACTTAGTTTGCTTCCAGTGAAAAATACTGAGTGTAGGCTGAAAGGCTCTGCATGAATTACTGATTTACTGGGATATTTGAAAATTCTGCTAGGTCCTGTCTTCCCAAACCTCTTGCTCTCAGACTGGATGATTGATGCCAGATGTGAGAAATTCTGCTTTAAGTCCTTGCTTACTCTTGAACTTTATAACACATACACAGGCTTTTCCCTAGCCTGCTTGCTTTTCCCAGCCTTTTCTCATAACTTCTTGTTTCTGATTTGTTAGAACAGGCCAGCAGAGACCAACTCAGAGGTGGACAAGTCGGCATCACCCTCAGTGGCTCAGCTAGCAGGGAAATTCAAAGAGCAAGCAGCCAATATCACTGGAAAAGAGGTAAGGAGCTCTGCAGCCACCAGCAGGTAACCGAGTGGGAAATGAGGCACTCGCCTCTACCTGTAGAAGTTAGAGCACCAGTGATCTGAGCATGAATCCACCTTGATTTTGAATCTTCATGAAGTATTTGTCTCCTAGTGCAATGCAAACTATGACAGTGTCTTCCATGCATTGCTGACTTGTAGACAAGTATTTTGGTAGAGCCATACCTCAGGACAACTAGACACTGTAACTGAGACACACACACAGGGTACACATATATGCTTAACAGTAGCAAACAGCAATGCATGTACTATCTGGGCTGGCTTTTGTGGGCAGAGGGCAACAATGAATAATGAAACAGCTAATATTGAGCCATGGACAAAGAAAACAAACAACAGATTATGCAGTGTTGAAGCCAGTGGCAGGTCACCAGCACCTTGTTCACAAAAGAAGGTTTCCTCCAGGTAATTCCTTCTGTACAGGTCTGAGAAAGAAAGCTGTCTCTTTACTTGGCCTTATTACCTCTTCCCTATGACATTTCAGACTCTGTGCCTCTCTCTATCATGCTGAAACTTTGTTTTGTTGAAAACCCACAATGCCAAGCATTACCTCACAACCTGTCTTTCACCAAATAAGCAAAATACTAGAATATCTCTCTTAGGAAGAAAGGTGAGTCGGAGTCTTTATGGATGAAGCTTGACATTTTAGGAGAGCCCCCTGTATCATTATGAACTTTTTGAGAATTGTAAATGTTTACTAGTGGCCCTCGTCAGTCAGTGGGTGCTCCTTTAAAACTGAACTGCTTTCTTCTGCTGCTCAGCTGATTTCAGCATGTCCCAGGCTGGGCCTAAGGGGACCCTCCCTGTCACCACTCCTGTCTTTGGCTGGATGCAGTGGTGACCTCTGTCCAGCAGGGCTGGCATGCAACCATCTATCAGAGGTTAGCAATCCCATAGCTTGGCCCCAGGATGGAAATATCCAATCTCTTCCCAAGCACTTTTTTTTTCCCCTATAGTCACTAGCACACCACTCCATCTGTCCCATTACAGTCATTTCCTCTTTTTAAGGTATGGGATTTAATTGGAGTAAGTCACTCACCCTTAAGAAAGCAGCAAGTTCCCAGACCTCTCTTGTGTTATCTGCAGACCTCTGTTGCTCCCAAGCCAAGGCAGCGTGGAGGGGCCTCACAGTGAGGGGAAACTAATTTTCTCCAGAGACAGAAGAGGACAAAGTTTCCTGTCTTTTCTCTCCAAGCCATCCGTCACTTCCCCACCCGCTTTCTCAAACTGGCTTCAGATTAATGGATGAGTAGATGGTCTTTAACCCTTGCTTGACCCATACCAGCAAAGGGAACCTCTGATACATTCACTGATGCACAGCATTGCATGGTTACAAAATGGTGTGGTTTCAACAAGACATGCTATTATTGCTGCCTAGCATGACATAAGAATAAGGGCAGGGCTGCCTTTGGCTGCTTAGAGACACACCATTGCCATGGGTGGTTGTAGCACCACCAGAAGTGAAGTGACACCAAGTCTCCAGGTCCTCCAAGACAGCCAACTCTACAGAGGGCAAAGATGCCATAATCCAACTTTTTATATGCCTGCCTGTTAGAAGGTAACAAAATTATCCAAATACTGTGTTGTGGATATTATCCAAGATCCACAATATTATCTGAGTATTTTGTCTGTTAACAGATAAAAAGTGTGTTAACAGCTTGGCAGGAGGCAACACAACTGGCATAAAAATAGAGACTGCTTGTTATCAAGACTAGAGCAATAGTTATGAAGAAGCAACTCCATAGGTACTGCGCTATGTGTCCCTTCCTACTGAAGCACTCTCATACTTCTGAGAGCCTGAGGACATTCAGAAGGAACTGGTGTCCCTGCTGTTAAATTGTCTTGTTCCTTCTCCCCTGGAGAATCTGTGTCTTAGTCAAATTAAAGGTTACATCTGAGGCCTTGTTTCTGTCAGCTGCTCTTCTTCATTAGAGAGAAGCAAATGGGGCTGTAGGGCATGTTGAGAAAGTCAGAATTCCCCTTTTTGCCCCTAAAATATATCAAATGCAAAATAGGAAAATCAGTAACCAGGTACGCAGTGGAGACTCATTAAAAGGAAATCCTGGTAATAACAACATATTCCAGTGTGAGGGGCTTTCCAGCAGGATGCTTTGAAGATGAAGTTTCTAGGAAGTCTTCTCCATCCTCCACAGCACAGAATAATGTCCTTTGCACAGAGCCTGATGTGTCACGGTTCATGCTGTGGAAAGAGATACAGACTACTTTTGCAACACTAGGATTGGCCTTGAGATGCTGCAAGCACAGCTAGTGTGCTGGCCACATGCCCATATGCTAATACCTTGTGCTGCCTTTGGATGCCTCCTTTAGGCAAGCTAAATCCTGCCATCCAAGCAGATTAATTACACAGCATGCCCTTTGATGCTTGAATTTCACTTCTTTATTTTTAAAAAACAAAAACTAAAACTAAAACTAATTTCACTGTTGCTGAGTTGGTTGTTTTCCTCTCTTAGGTACCACCACATAAGCCAACTCGGAGGAAACCACCATGCTCCCTTCCATTGTATTCCCACAAAACTGAGACAAGTGACAATGATGAGCAAGTGAGTATCAATTTAACAGGGAGAGAAGGTCTCTCCTCTCTGCAACCTGTTCTGTCCTGAGACACGAGTTTGGTGTTAGCAGAGAGGTCAGGCTGTGCTGCAAAAAACATAAGTCATGCAGTTTCAAACCTTCCCCTGCTCACACACACATACTGACTCAGAGTCAGCTCTGTGCTGTTTCCCACTCCTGTAGCATGGATACACATCCCATTCCTAATGTTTTGTTTTTTACCCTATGAGCACTGACGGATCCACCCAGTTACCACCTTTCAAACATTTTAAAGCAGGAAATGCTGGCATTTATTAGATTTGAACAGTGCTTAGCACAAGGAGAATCCATGCTGCTTGTTACCTTCAGATGAACTCTAGATGTTTGAGTATAATGGTGTAATAGTTCTGCTCTTGAGATTTTTCCTTCTTCAGAAAAAGGAGATAATTAATCCAGAGTGAAGAGGTGTTTTGTCAGCAATACCCAAAGAATACTGTCTTGAGGTGTTCCCCATACAGCACCCTTGAATGAGCAGGTCCCAGTAAGCTGGCTGTACTCACTAAAGTTTATGCTCAGGCCCTTTCCAGTCACTTCTGTCCTTCTGTATTTCAAGGTGTGAGGTCTACCAACCAAATTTGACATTGTCACCTGCCCTTAACAAGGGAGTGGTTCTTTGTCCTCCCTTACTGACAGCTACAGGCTCTTGCTGACTCCACTCCAAAGGAGCACAAGCTTTAAATTCTTAGATTTCTTCCTTTGACTTTGGACCTGAAAAAAGCAATATGCCCCTTCTCAAAGCAATGCTCTCCCTTTCTCAAACTGTTTTCAGCCTTTCACAGCTCCAACTTTCCCACCACTTATGCCTTTCCTGCCCATACTAATTGGATACCCTTTAACTCTGTTAGTCAAGTGGTGGCAGAAATTCTTTCCTATCACAAAAAGTTCACAAGGTTTACCAACATTAATGCTTGTACCCCTTAAGAGCTAGAATTTTAATCTGTCCAGTCCTGAAATAATACCAGGGTAAACTGTGTCATAGGTTAGATACCTTAGTGAAGGCCATGTAGCAGCAGAGCCATTTTACATCACCTAACTCAGACACTTCAGCCAGAAAGCAGACAGTCACCTTTTCTCCCAGAGGAAGGATACATGTAAGTAGAGCCCTAGGATGGCTAGATAACAAAAAGAGAGCAGGGTCAGGAAAGAGAAAGCAAATTTTTGTGTGAAGATGCTATATGAGGCTTCATGTGCTCTTCTACTATCACTTTCTGTTTCTCTCTTAAAAGTTCTCTGCCTTCATTATATTTCCTCTTTTTCACCTACTTTACTGTGACTTTTTCATGTTTCATTTTGTTTTGCAGAAGCGGTCTCCGAATGCTTGCCCCATTCCCAAGGTCAAGGTGAAAAGCTCTCCCATGATTGAAAAGCTGCAGGTAGGTCCTGGAAGAGCCCATATGGCTGCCCCAGCAAATTAAAACTGATTGGCATTTGTCATGGCTACTTCCCTTGCAGAGCGGCCACAGGGTAAGGGGGTCCAGGAGCCAAGGGTGACAGCTAGGTAAGCAGGGCACTGGCCTCATTGACCAGGGCCCAGTCCCACAATACACAAACAAGGAAGGCAGAATAGGTCTGGTGATGGTAGCCAGCATCAGAAACAGTGCAGCCACCCTCAGGTACATCAGCGCATGTGTCAGGATCATTTGGAACAGCGGGGTACATGGCTGGGCATGGCAGCAGCACAGCTGGGAAAGGGAGCAGGGGCAGAAGCCTCAATGTAAATGCAGCTTGCAAGAAAAAGTGTGGGAAACCCTGGCTGAAATTTCTTCCAGCTCTTTTATTTGCAGTAGTCTAAGTCAAACTGAGTCACCTGCACCCTATCGGGGAGCTGGCCTTGACTGCAAGCAGCTAAAATCCTGGCAGTGGGGAGCACGCTCTGGGCTCTGGCACTGCCTTACGTGTGCCTAGAAGCTCTGTGCTTCCTTCACCTCGATTCCCCCAGTTACACACAAACACACCCAGTGCTTCCTACCCTTTTTATATCTCTCTGTGGTGCCTGATTCTTGCTGCTGAGGGCAACCCAGCACTCGATAGCCCATATAGTGCCCTGCCTCTCCGAGCAGTATGTGCAACTCCAGAGTACCGTGCCTCCCAGCCGCCCAGGCACAACATGAGCCTATTCATAGTTGTGTCCCTCTGAATGCACCCAAGGACATTTGCCTACAAGAGCTTCTTAGTGGCAGGCCAGCAGAAAGTGTTTTGCCGCAGTTAATCATGAACTTGCTTCTTTCCATGGTCTTCTCACTCCTCACGACTGCGCTGATCATTCAGAAGACCTACAGACCAGGCTTGAAAATGTGAGGTCAGCTTGGGCAAACAGGGATGCTTTAAATCTTGAAGTGATTGCTGGCTGTGTGGTCAGACTTTCTCCCAGCTCACCCACCACAGAGACTGTGCTGGCTTGGCTGGGTCACTGGAAAATCCCAAAAGGCCTCAGGATGACAAAAGCACACATCCTGATACCCAGCTGCTGGGGAAGGGCAAATGTCCAGTGATAATTTCTCTGCCCCAACTTGTTTGTTGACAGTGTCACCAGGAGAGACCCATAACCAGAAGGTATGTGAATTGTGACAGCTGAGAGATGTGACAGCTCCTGTAGCAAGAGCAAGGGTTCCTCCACGTGGTTAACATATGTAGTACATGCCTGTGACAGGGGTTTTTCTTTGCAGGCCAATCTGGCTTTTGCTCCAGCTGCTCTGCTGCCGGGAGCATCTCCCAAAAGCCCTGGTCTGAAAGCCCTGGTTTCTCCGTTCAGCACCCCTCCCTCAACGCCCAGCAGCCCAGGGATTCAGTCCCAGCCCAGTGAAGTGAATGAGACCCCCGTGAGCTTTGATCAACCCCCGGAAGGCACTCAGCTGCAATTCTATAACAAGGTAGGGTATGTGCTAGGATTTCTCCATCAAAGCAGGATAAGGCTTGCTTATTGCTTGGGATGAAGAGGAAGAGGAGGCCATAGCCGTCAGTCCTGCCATAGCAGTGTGCACTTGCAGACAAGGGAGGAGATCTATGCGCCGGGTTCAAAACAGCCTTTCAGTGCCTTCCTGTCTGCCCACCTGCATGTGGAGCTTCATGGTCCAGCAGCTCTAGATGCCTTCCTGGCCAAACAGGTAAAGGGAAGAGCTGAAGTGGTAGGACTTAGTGACTTCGGCTCAGCAGTAACAGGGTGACGGGTAGGTGTGCAGGGAGCATTGTGAGGAGGTGGTGCCATGTGCCAACAAATGTTAAAGTTGGATGAGATGCAGCTTAGGGAGCTACAAAGAGCACGATGGTTTGCCAGGGGTCCCATAGAGTGCACAGCATTTAAATGGGGAGCTGTAACCTGCATTCACCATCCTCAGTTGAAGTGCAGACTCCTTCCTCAACCACTAAGCTGACAAAAGTAGAAAAGGCCAAGGCATCCAAAGTCAGCAACACCTGCGTAATGAACGCAGCATCCTTGGGTTAGGGTCTAACTTGGACAAGGAGCCATATTTTAAATTGGGACAATGACCTCCAGCACCAGCTTTACAGAAGGAAAGGAGGCATATATTAAGGATTTTCTTGTCCTCTAAAGTAGTCTCTCATGGGTAGGAGCCCTCATCTCCCTACCTTTCAGTAGCAAAGCATCAAAAGTGAGGCCATCAGCATAGCAATCAAGTTTTCCATGGTATTTTCCTCTGTTGTGCCTTCCTGCTTTCCAGTACTGCTCTCTTTGTCTGCTTCAATGTCTGCTTTTCCCGCTTCCAAGGTGCGGACGCGAGGATCGATAAAGCGCAGGCCTCCCTCCAGAAGGTTCCGAAGATCTCTGTCTGAGTACGGAGATGGGGAAGATTTAGGGGTCAACATCTCTTCTCCAGAAAATGGTGCCAAGGAAGATGGGGATGAGGTATTTGGGCCCAAGGGCAAGGCAGAGGAGGCAGAAACAGGGACCAAAGAGCAAAAGGAACAGGTGGGATCTGATGAGAAGCCCCCATCAAGGAGAGGATCCCACAGATCAGAAGATGAAGAAAAAGGGGAAAAACAGGCAGAGAAAGTTACTCCTTGCAAGAGTAATGCAGGGGATATAAAGGAGGAGGAGGTGTGTCGTGGTGCCCCAGAGGAGGAGAACTCTCTCCAGCCTTCCTCTGGAGACAAGGAGGAGAAGGTGTGCGAGGGTCTGCAAGGAGAAGAGCAAGAAGGCAGCATCTATGAACAGGAAAAGGGGAACAAGGAGAAGGAAGAAGCTGAAACTGAAGCTGAAGCAAAGGACACCAGTGGTAGCAAAAACACACAGAGAATGTCAGACACTGAAGAAACACCACTGGAACCTGAACCACTGCAGGACGCAGTGGGCTTACAGACTGCCAGTGAGCCTTCAACGTCAGCCATGCAGGACCAGGGCACAGCGTAACCACGATGCGCAGGTAAGACTGTTGGTCAGCATGATGATGGCTCCTAAAATATTGGTGGGTTTTGCTGACTAATGAAAATGGCAACTGTGACAGAACGCACCAACACTTCTGCTGCTCCCCACACCTCAAAAGTATCAAATCTCAGGCCTTGCAGAGCTGCAAGGCAGGATACTTAGAACAACCAGCCCTTCCCGGTGGTGTTACAGAGAGGGAGGGGATGGAGAAAATTCTGGCTTCAGCAAAATAGAAAGGCTGTCTGATACCAGGCACCTTGCTTAACCACTATTTTGAAAGCAATTTGAAACCACTTACAGTAAAAAGCACTTTTTCCAGCAGTAACCATGTATATACTATCTCAATACACTTCCTTACATATGCACATGTGTGCACACGTAGTGTACATAAATATTGTCTCTCTCTATATGTATTTATTTTGTTAGCTTTGCCAGCAAAAATAGTGTTTGCACACATACTAGCTTCATGATCAGCCCTGGAAGCATGCAAACATGGGCCTCTGCCACTTGAAATAAAGGACCTCCACTGTCTAAAGAAGGACTTGTTCCATGTTGCTTCTTATATATTCTCTAACTGCTGATAACATAGCCACAGATGCCTGAGGAAACATCTCATTCCAGCTCAACCACCTGTCCCCTCTTGAAAAGCCTCCTTGGTTTGGCAAAGAGCAACTGAAGGAAGCAGGCTGGTGCTCAGGCTGCAGCTTGCCTTTGCCTCCTAGCATGGAAACTACCAAAGTACCCCCAGGTCACAGAATCCCCAACACTGTATTTACTTAAACTCATTATGATTTTTCATAATTTCCTTACTTTTCCCCTCTCTAAAGGACATACCTAACCAGGGCACAGGAGGCTTAACATGTGAATAGGAGCCATCTAACCCCACCAATGTGGAAGCTACTGGAAAACCTTCCATGGCAGGAGAGGAGCAGAATATGGATATCCTCTGAGGTCCAGACTCATCCTGGAGCTGAGTGGCTGCTCACTGGCTCTCTGCCTCGCACCATCATATTTTGGGGCAGTTGGAACAAGAGATTGGCTTGCAATCGCTTCGGAGTTCAGAAGTGAGGTGTTGGCTGAGGTTCTTTGGTGGCACCTGGGGACTGAGAGACCTGATACGTGCTGTCCTGGAGCCAACAGCCACCACCACTCCTGGGCCCTCTGCTCCTTCATCCTGCTCCAAACTGTCGTCTTCTCCCCCACATTGGTCTTAGATGAAGTTCATCAGTTACATATGTACATGTATGGTGCCTTTTTGGTAGCTTCTTTTTGAAATATTTTGGGTTTTCAAATTTCAGTAAATAATGTTTTAACAACAGGGGAAAAGTATGTTTTCTCCATATATGCTGTATGGCAGACAATGTGAACCCTAAATATTGGGATAAGTCTTGGGACATTGTTCATAAAGCATAAAGTCCCTTTGAAGTGGGGGTTGAGCTGGCTGATCCACAAAACCTCCATCCGTGGTAGGCAATTTTTCTGTGTGCTTCAACTTTGGGGTGTTTTTAGTGCTGGTGGAAAGTAGCAACCAGCAGATTTGATTCAAAGATTGTTGTGTAGGTCAATAGGGCAAGTTTTCCTATCCACCTCTGTGCTCCAGACCAGATTGAGAAGGGCTGCCTGTCCGTCAGTCTTTGTCACTTCCAGACCCTATTCTATCTTCTGATTCTCTTTTGAAACTTCCAGTGTGTGGCCACTGAGTGCCACTTGTGATAGAAGGCATCCTGGCTTACTGAAAACAGATTATTGACTTTATGTAGGTCAAATAAGAGGTCTTAGATGGCTGAATTTCCAGTCGTACAGCCTGACTGAAAATGAACTGGTGGAGGTCAGATAGCCAGTCATCCCTCAGTACTTGGGCATTGTACTAGATTTGTATTCACTCTTGGGATACTAGTTAAGTTATGGGTCTAGCAGTTGCTAAGACAAAAAAGCTTTTACACCCGAAGAGCATTTGTTGCCCATAAGAAATAAGTTATGCAGGGAAAGGTAGATAACAGACCCTCACCTGACCGGATTCTAGACAGTAGTGCTTGAAGCTGTATCTGCAATGCTGAATAAAAAGCTGCTCTGGCTCACAGCCATGGGGCTCACGTCCACAGCATGACATGGCGCTGTGGTCAAGTCTGGGCTCGCTGGAGACAGAGAGACAGACTTGTCAGAAGCTGAGACAAGGAGTCAGCTAGCTGTTAGGCAGTGTGAACAGTTAGGGGCCAGTGCCTGAACTTGCTACCAGCCACCTAATACCCAGCAATACAGATGCAGCTATAGAGATCAAGGGCAGACCCAGCCAGCTCCTCTTCCTCTGTCACAAAGCTCCTCCTAGCAAACGTTAAGCTGTGCAGAGTCGGAGGCTTGGATTGTCCCTGTGGACAGGCACAAGCATTTTACACAATACAGCCCACATCCGTCCTTGAGTGGGTTCTGCAACACAGCACTGTTACAAACCCCAAATGGTTTTGAGGGATATCCCCTTTCTGTTTACCACCTCTAAAATCGCGAGGAAGGGAGTGGCTCTGTGCCTGCCTTTCTTTTTCCCAGATGAGAGCACTGAGGTGTCATTTGCTGAGAGCCAGCGGCGTTGCCCCTCCTGCGTAGCACAGGCTTGGTGGCAAACATGACCCCCACATCCTTTTGAGCTGTGTTGCGGAGCATTGTTACCTTTGAATCCATTTTAATCTGTTCGTAAGAGCTTGTATTCCAGGGCAGGCTGCAATCATCCACTGTACACTGTTTCTTCTCTCAGCAAAGTGTCCCATCTGGATATGAGTGATTGTGCCTTATTGTATATATAGTTACATGTGTGCCTGTTTAGAGAATGTGTGTCCCAAGCAAGGGAATGGAAATCCGAGGGAGAAACAGAAAAAATAAATTGTGGAATAAAACCAAACCAAACCAAAATCCGTGTGTTTCCTCCTGGGAATATGAAGGAACCTGAGGAAGGATGCAGAGAGCTGGCAGCAGCAGGCAAAATAGGGGTGGGATTTCCACTGCCATTGGAAGAGTTTAACATTCAGTTTTAATTTAATTTGTGGTATTTGTTACTTTTTGGGAACAGCAATAACCAATGTACTTAATCCACAAAGGACAGTGTCCTTTGGGGCAAGCAGTGACACTGAAGACTGCCATACTCCCTGCCCCAGCCCAGCAAGTATCTAGGAACAGAAGAAAGCAAAGCCATCCAGCCTACTGCCATTTGTCCAACAGCATCCTTGTTCAGGGAAAGCGTAAAAAACCCTAAGGCAACACACACTGATTCTTCCTGTGATATTTCCCAGCTTCTGGCAGAGAACAGTTCAGAGCCTTTCTGTGCCAGAAGCTGCATCACCATCTTTCTCCTTGATCGCTTTACAAATTGCTGGAAAAAAAAGATGCCCATTTCTCAGCTGAAAGCTTCCACACATCCCTCTAGGGGCGATGCTCACTCAAGCAGTGCACAAACCTTGCACAAATCTGCAGGCCAAGTGAGAGCAATTTTTAGAAAGACTGGCTAGCATTAGCTTCAGGACACACTGCAAAAGCAGAGGATACATGTGGGCACGTGTCCCTGTCTCATCCATACTGTCAGGAAATGTAGGCTTGAGCCCATAAATGGCGGTGTGGTCTTGTATCCACAAGGTGTACAGAGTCAAAAACTGTGGATGGTGCCTTAAAGATTAAAACAAATAAAAGCACAGACCTCACTGGCCAGAAGTCCTTTAAATTGGAGGGGGAAAAATAGAAAACAAAGCAAGAATAAAGTGGAGAAAGGAATGTAGCACAAGAGTAAGGAGGCTGTTGTAAGTGTTTGGCTGGGACCTTGTTTTTATGCTTATCTTTTGATTGGACTGTTTAGTGTGAGCCACAGGGAAGTGCTGGATGGGTAAGGACTCAGCAATTACTGATGGGAGGAATAGGGGGGTTTATTGGAAAGATCTAGGACGCAAGGAAGGCTGGTACAGAGGTATGCAAACATGAGGGGGAAGCGTGAGGGCAACAGGAGGCATTATCAGGATATAGCACATCACATGTGAAGTGGGAGCCAAAGAAGCAGCGTGCGGTGGGTTCGTAAATCAAAGGGAACACTGCTGGCTACTCTGCACTCCAACACCTGGGTAACACTCCTCCAGCGCTGTGGCACTTTTCCTGGAAACCCAAGGCCCTTTGTTAAGTCATTTCCCTTGAAGCCTCTGGCGGGCCCCAAAGGCCACTGCTGGGGCCACCTGATGGAAGGGAACCACCAGCTCCTCCGGAGCAGGCCAGGACACCCCACAGGCCCTCACCTCACCTACTTGCAGGGCTGCCATGACAGGATTCATACACACTGCCGTGTACGAATCCTGTCATGTGCGTATCCCTCACATATAACCTCACAGGGCAGGAGGGTGCGGGGCGTAGACAGCCGTGCCGGTTTGTCTGCCACTTCGACCCTCCGAGGACAGCACCACGGTCCGCAGCCGCCCGCCCTCACCCCTCTAAGCGGCTAAGCGTCTAACGGCTTGGCAAACCGGGAGCCAGGATAAACCAAAGCCGTTCGGGGGGGACGTGGCTGGACATTTCCTATTCCCCCCTTCCCCTCTGCTGAGAATGAACTCGCCCGGCTTCAAGCCTCACTGGCCGTGGCCGCCCGCCACGCGCGTCTCCCGCGAGCGCGAGGCGGGGTGTGGCGGTTGCTGATCCCCTCGGAACAGGGCAGGAGCGGTGTCTGCGCAGGGTGGCGCCGTGGGGGCCGTTCCCCCCTCCCCGCCCCAGGATTTGGAATCGTCTCTACGAACCGGAGTAGCGTCGGGGGAAGGGCGGTGCCACGGGTTACCCTGGAGGGGGGAGGAGGGCAGGGCAGGGCAGGGGGAAATCGCAACAGCCTCCGCAGGTAGGGAGAGGAATGGTTTCTTCCGAAGCGGTAGGCAGAACCATTGGGAATCTGGGGAGGGAGAGCAGGCTTACGGAAGCACTGAGGCGGAGTAGGGTGGCACTGAGCGAGAGGAGGCGGGAAATGAGGGAAGTGCTGAGCTGGTGATAGAGAAAAAGAGAGCGGCTCGTTGGTCTAGGGGTATGATTCTCGCTTCGGGTGCGAGAGGTCCCGGGTTCAAATCCCGGACGAGCCCGCTGGTAGAGGGGGTGCAGTAGCGTTCCCTATTTTGCTGTCCCGGTTCCCGGTCTACGTTTTTGTTGCCGCGACACCTTGGGGCCCGCCCGCGGCGGGCGCGTGGTCTCCGGGGAAGGAGCCCGAGGGGAGCCGCAGGGTCCAGCCGTGGTGTGCGGCGGGGGAACAGCCGTGTCGGACACGGGTGGGCCCCCGGGGATGGAGAAGGGCCCGCCCCGCAGCCCCGGGGGTGTACAGGGAGATTTAGGAAGGGTCAGGGGGAAGGCTCCAGGGGGCGTAGCGGGGGAAATTCGGGGAGGCGGCGCGCTGTGTGAGGCAAAGAGGGGTAACCCCTTCCGCGTGAGTTGCTGACGCTTGTTCCTTACAGCAAAAGGGAAACGGGTCCCCTCCTAAGTGCTGCCCGTGCCCCCTCAGTGTGTGTGGCGGTAGCGGCCGCTGCCTCAGGGAGGAGGGTAGCGGGCACCTCCGGGTCGCATCGCTGGCCCGTGGGTAGATAGATGTTGGGGCGAGAAAGGAAAAAGAAAGGGAAGAGGAAAACAGGGCTCGTCCGGGATTTGAACCCGGGACCTCTCGCACCCTAAGCGAGAATCATACCCCTAGACCAACGAGCCGCCGTGGAGATTCGTTTTTCTCCCTTGTAGAGAAACGTGCGCAGCTCGGCCTCGCCCGGCGGCTCTTGACGGCTGTCTCCGACCGCCTCGGCCTCTCCCCGGCCGCGAGGGTTGCCCGCGGGGAGAGGCGATGCGGGCTGGGGTCCTTTGCCAGGCCGGGACGCTCTCTTCTGCCGCAGCCGTCCCTCCGAGCTCGGAATGGAGACGGGCGAGAAGCCCCCTGCATGCAGCGGTACGTCACGAGGGGCGGTTAACAGGCGTCGCGACGGCCGAGCGGGGGTCTGGCTCGTCGCAGCAGCCCGGAGGCTGGAGCTAGCCTCAGCCTGGTGCCCCTCGGCCTGTGCCTGCCGGGGCTGCAGGTGTCTGTGCGGCGTCAGGGAATCCCCGGGCAGCCACCAGCCGGGCAGTCACCCCTCACAGCCGCCTGAATGCCTGCCCCGCCGGTGCAACAGCCTTGGCGGTACGGCCAGCAGCCTGCCAAGGAGCGGTCAGGGCTTGCGGGTACTGTCCTTGTGCGGTGGCTGTGTTGGGACAGCTCGAACAGATCTCCGGTGCGCAGCCTGTTCTGCTTTTTTTGCGGTGCTCCATATTGCTGATGAGGTACATGCACTGTTACTGGGTGTGTGTTGCTCTCCAGGTTTCTTCCAACCACTGTGGCAACCCTACCTACCAGGTGTGCAACGTCCGCTGGATGTATGTCTAGCCATTAACTGCAGTAGTCAAACCACAAACTCCAACCAAAAGAAGGGAAGTTCATGGTTCATTTCCATAATGAAAACTGTACTGCAGCCAAGCAGTGGTGATGTTACTTTCTTACTTTACAGGTGGTGATTTTATGCACACCTGTTTAAATATCAGAGTCTTCTTACAACCAACATTGATGCTGGTCAGGCTAGAGGTCAGTCTCTTTTCTCCCTACAGTACCAGTCACTAAACTAATTTTGTCTACATTCCAAGAAACTGGTGGGAAGGTAGGAAGGAGAGACAGAAAAAAGAATTGCTTTCCTTTTATGGGCTTTTTAATATACCAATATAATCAAGAATACTCATGGCTTGAGCTGTTCCTTAGCATCAGTTCAGCACTGGAATAGCTCATCATTACCATATTTTTCCATTATAAGGTTTCTTCAGAACACTTACCCTGGCATAGTGGGTGATCCAAGGCATTCTTAATTGAATTATGGAAAATATCAAACTCTTCAAGTACCATATGTAATTACTGTGCTACTGCCTGCTCTGAGTTTTGAAAGAACCACTGCATTTCTATTTAACAAGAGTAAACATAAATTTATCTGCCACTCACAATTTTTTCCCAGCTTGTAATGACACCCAATACTTTCTTTTACAAATAGCACCTGTTTTTTCTTTCTCTGTCATGTTATTCTCTTACTGTTTCAAAATGAGTGAGCATGTTGGGTGGGTATTTTTTGCAGGGATGCATATCTCTGCACACTAAACAGTGTCTACTGTACAGTTACTCTGGGAGGTACAGAGATGGAGGCTAAATAGAAAACAATCAAAACCATTAAAAATGTAAAATCAGTCTGAATATATTTGCTTCTCCTCCTATAAGATGTTACCCTTATTTGTTTGATATCATAATCCTGCTTGCTCTTTCTACAAAGCTACCAGAGGACTCTCCAAAACAGTAGGATAACAAATTTCTAACCTAAATAGCGACCATGAAAAAATGTATTTAACCTCCTACCCAGTGACACATACTTTTGTAGATCTTCCTTTTGTGATAAACAGAAACAGAAAAGACACCAAAGCATTTTTCCTTCTCTTGTGGGACTGAATGCTGATTTTGCTGCATGTGAGAAAGCTCAGAAACCAGTTAGGCAATTTGACAGCAAGCCTGCCAGGAAGCAGGAGGCTGCTGAGGTCTCTCCTGCCCCACTGTTTGCACTGTCAGTGCTGCTGCTTGTCTGACCTTATGGGAATGGATTCAGCGTGAAGAAAGGTAACTCCCCACCTCTCCATACGCAGACAGAAAAAAATGAGTGCGTTGCCAGCTAAATGAGCTGAATTACTAAGATATTTGATAAATATCAGTATTACCACTAGACAAAGAGTAGAGTTGCATAGCTAGAGGGAAAGGATGGCAGCAACTACACCTTTAATTAGATTAGTTTGTTGCGGAGTTGTGTGCTGAGATGAGTTAAGGAATCCTGTAGTACAGCTTGTAGGTTGTGGGAATCTGCCAGTAACTTTGATACAAGTAACTTTGAATTGTTTGATACATCCTTGAAATGAATACAAGAAGGAATTTGGTGTTCAGAACAGCATCTTGAGTAATGGCAAGATAAACAATTTAACAACAATGGTGCATCAAGGAGAGATACAAGACTGGCAAGAATAAATGGTTCTTTCCCAAGCTGCGGTTCCAAAAGTGTCACAATGTTGATGTTAAGCTTTGTAGGAGCAGCGATCACTAGTTAGCTTGAGGTGCGTGAACAGCGCATGCTGACCAGTAGAACAGCAGGAACAGGCGCGTGGACAGCGTGTGTAACTGAAGAAATAGTATATATTGTGCTGTAAAAATGCGATAAAGGTCTTCTGATTAACTGCCAACAGCAGTCCATGTAGTTCATCCCTTCAGTAGGTTCTGCATTTAGCAGCTTACTCTGAGAAATGTTCCAGTTCTTTTTGTCATAACCTTAATAGTAGTATGTCACAACACATATATGCTCCTTAGGACAAATTAGGTTTGTTCCAGCACCTCGCTTCCTCTTCTGGAAATAACAGAAGACAATAATTTGATTGTTACAATCTGGGAAAAAACTGGTCTACAGTATATAGACCAGATACTCTCCCAGATATTCTCTGTATTGAGCAGCAGTACTGCTACACAGGAAACGGGATGCTCATAGGGCTATACCTGTGGCAACGTTATCTCAGCTCTGTCAGGGAAGGGAGATGTGGTAGGAATCCTCTGGCAAGGGGCATGTGTGGCCAGTCTTATTAGCACGTAAAAGAGAACTCTTGAGCTCTGTGCAGGACAGAATAAGAAAAATTATATATTTTTTAATAACTTTATGTTGGCTATCTATCTTGAAAAAATGCATAGAAAGACAAATCCTGGCCTGTTCAGGGGACAGAGCATATTTTTTAACTGTGTAGTACTGAGAGGTCTGAAGGTAAACAGTGCACTCTGGGTACTGATGTGCTTCCCTGCTGGTAGCGCACTTCTAGTCACTGAGGAGAGCTGTAAAGGTGGGTGGAGTTTCCACAGCAAGGAAGCATTCTGAGGGAGTACTGAGGCAAAAGGGCTTGGGATGAAAGGCTTATCACTGTATATCAGTTTCTGCTCCACATGGAAAGTGGGGATATTGATCAGCTGGCTAAAGACTCACCTGCAGGGGAAGTCAGAGGGACTAAATGAGGCAGCAACAAAACCAGGTGATAATTCCCCGTGATACAGTTGCCTGTGTTGATCTTCATTCCCAATTGCTGCCCTGGATTTCTGGTAGCCTGGTTTTCTAGAAAACACTTACAATGGTTAGCTGAGGAATGTGCTCCAGAGCTTCCCCCTAGGGTGTGACTAATGAATGAATATGCAGTTAAATTTTAAATCCCACAGGGACTGTGAACCTGGTGGCTTGCATCACAGCTGGGAAAAAAAAAATCTGGCTGTGTTTTTGCAGGGACTTGCTTTGTCATGGCCCAACTCAACATAACACACAATAGCAGGGCTTTCATGTGGCCTTTCTAATCTGCAGATGTGATTAGGTGGCCAGAGAGTGGCAGAGAAACATGCATCTGGGAGAGGACCAGCATCCATGGAGCACCAGGCAGGAGCAAGCTGAGTACACGCCAGGCCTCTGAAGTCTCATGGATACGGTGAGCACTTAGCCTTGTGATATGACAAAGCTTGTGCAACTTCTCTACAATACATAGCTTAGCAAAAGAAGAAAAGCATGCAAAGAGGTTCCAAAAAGAGAGGCAGTGAAGCAAGGAGATAAAGAAGGAAGGGTGAAAGCATGGTCTCAGGAGGTCTGCAACAGCAGGGAGTCCAGTCAGTAATTCTGAGCAGGTATGAAAATACCTTTTGCCACAGGCAAAGATGGTTATACAGCTGGCGCAACAGGAGAGCTTCTGAAGGAGCCCGTACTCATAGACAACACATACCAAAACAGGCTCTGACTTAGGGAAGAAGAAGGGTCTCAGCAGGGGCGGGCTGAACCCACCCTCATCTGTGCCCGCAGTGGCCTGGGACAAGCAGTTGGGCCACCACGCTTGTTAGCCAGCACTATAACCTGCACCTGGGGAACTTGCTCATCAATGCCTGTGCAGAGGCTGGGGCACTAAATATGCTCTGTGGTCTCCTCCCATTGTAATTTCTCTTTGGAAAAATGGGCCTAGAAATGCAGGGCAAGGGATCCACATTATCAAGGGTGTCAAAGACACCATGCTGTGATCCAGCTAAAATCTGCTGTCATCCTCATAGGCCGCAACAGCGACAGACCCGCAGATGCTGTGCAGATCTCAGCTCACAAATGCCCTACTCCCTTTCCGTCACTGTCAGTTATCTTCAGTATTTTTAAATGTAAAACAGGAGGATGGTTAGCATCCCTCTGAAGGTACTCAGCTGAGCTGTCCACACAGAAGGTTAACTCTCAGGCAGCACCAGAGCCTGAGGCAGGGGCACGTGACGCCGGGCTGCCCGCGGCTCCCTCGCAGTGTCCATAGGGAGCAAGGCAGCGAGGCCGCAGGGCAGCGGGCCCCGGGCAGGCGAGGGGAAAGGAACGTACAGCGGCGCGGGCAGGCTCCAGCCCCACGCACCGCGGCGGCAGGGGCCGGTCCGGCTGCCTGCGGAGGCTGGAGCGATTGTCAGCCGCGAGACCCGGCGTTTCCAGGCCTCCCCGCCCCACCACGGCTGGGGATGTCACCACCAAGCTTCTGTGCCCAGGTCCCTCCGTCTCCATTGAACCAGCAGCAGGACCAGGTAGTGCCTACAAAAACGCTCCTACAGCACCAACCACCGGAGAGGTGGGGAGAAGCCAGTTTTACGTGTCTGGTTTGGGGGGCGGGCCAGCGCGTTCCTTGTTCCGATAGGGCATCTGGACTTGACGGATGGCTCTCTTGGCCAATCCTAGGGGAAGAGCAGGGCAGGGCCGGGGCGGGGGCGAGGGGGGCGCAGGAGGTGTGTGCGAGTGACAGCGTCGGGGCCGTATCCCGGCGAAGGAAGGGGGCTGCGGGGCGCCAGGGGGCGGGCTCGCGGCCGGGGGCGGACAATGGGGGCGCGGGGAGGTGGCGGCAGGAAGATGGCAGCGGCCGGAGGTATCGCGGGGTGCCCGGCGACCGCCGCTCCCGCACGGCTCCCCTGCTCGGCGTGGCTGCTGGCCGCCGCCGCCGCTGCTGCGCTGGCCTCCGGTGAGTTGAGTGCGGGCCGGCCGCCGCCGATCGGCCCCGCAGGGCTGTGTTCGTAGCCTGGGCGGATCTCGGGGGCGGCGAGGGGGAGCTGCCCAGCCCGTCCCGATTCGACCCGGGGCGCGGCAGGCGGCGGCGGGCTGGGCTCGTCGGCTTCGGTAGGGGCCGGCGGGGGCCGCCTGCGCTGATCCGCGCTGGAGGGAGAGGGGTCGGCCCGGCACGTGGAGACGCCGTCGGGCCCTCGGGGGTGAGACGGGCGGGGCGGCCCTTCCCTGGCCTACACCTCGCCCCCCGCGGAAGGTGCCGTCTCGTCCCTTTAAATGGCGGTCCCCATGGTCGTTGCCGCTGGGTTAGCGGAACGGAGGGCGATGTCGCGGGCAGGGTACGGCTCAGGTATTCCCTGCCCGCCCGGTTCAGAACGGGACCCCTCCGTCTCGGCCGGCGGGGCTGGGACCGGCACCGTGGGCGCGTTTCCCGCGGGAGCCTGGTCGCTGCGTGCCTGCAGCGCCGGCCGGCGGCTGGCTGGGCCCACGGGGGACACCCGGCGTGCTGCCCGGCGTCGTGGGGGACGGGGAGCCCTGTCCCGGGGGAAGGGGAATGAGGGGAGGGCAGGGTGTTTGCCGGCGGCCAGGGCCCGGTGAGGCCACGGGCGTGACGGGTGGTGGCCCCGCAGCAGCGCTTGCTAGGTTTTTTCTGGGTTATTGAGTCAGGAGACGCGGGTCGCCTTTGTTGAGGAAGGGCAGAGCACGGCGTGGAGGTGACCAGAGAGTGGGGACGCGGGAGTTGTGGTAAATGGCTGAGAAAACACCTTTGATTTGGTCAGTGGTGAAGTGTTTGGGTGGAGGGCTAATTACACCAGCCAAAATGAAGTGCTTATGACTCGTAGACATGGAGAAAAAGTGCCAGGCTGTGGAATGGTAGAAATGGCAGGGTTAGTGCTTAACTTGGCTGTGGCTTGTTTTCATACAGGGTAAAGAATGCTGTGTTTCATATGTGATTCTGAAGTTGAAAGATTTCCCAAGGTAGCCCAGTGTGTGTAGATGCTAGATGTGAACAATGATGGTACAGCACCTGAAGATATTGTTGGTTGGCAATACTTGCTTAGTGGGCAAAACTTTGCAAAGTATTTCTGTAGGAATCATTAAAGAAGCCCGATGCCTTCTCAGTTCATACGTCTAGAAAACTGTGTAAAACTATAAGTCCATCTGGAAAGAGGTTTAATAAGAAACTATGCTGAGTGGTAAGAAACTTAAAACTTCTTATTTCCAAATAGCATTGTTTGGATTTGTTGAAAATTACTGCATTTTGCAATAAACATAAATAAAGATAGCTAAGACTTGCTGTATATCTTCAGAGACAGCCTTAATATTACAAATTAAGTTGGTAGATATGATACATACATAGCTTACAGTAAAACTAAGTTCTTTGAAAATAATTAGAGACAAGAGAAGAAGGAAGTGTGTTTCCCCTGACCACAACAAAAGGTCCAACTACAGTGAAGCCATGGGTAGCTGGCAGTAGTTGATCATTCTACAAAACTTGAGATATGTAACCAAATATAGTACCTTAAAACCAAGCAAAGCTACAAAATACTCTTTTGGAAGAAACCCTCTATAGGGTGGAGACTATTTTAAAAGTGAGATTTCAATTTAAAGGAATAAATCATGGACCTGTTGGAGAGAGTCCAGAGGAGAGCCACAGAATTAATCGGAGGGCTGGAGCACCTCCCCTATGAGGACAGGCTGAGAGAGTTGGGGTTGTTCAGCCTGCAGAAGAGAAGGCTCCAAGGAGACTTAATAACAGCCTTCCAGTACCTGAAGGGGGACTACAGGAGAGATGGGGAGGCACTCTTTATCAGGGAGTGTAGTGAGAGGACAAGGGGTAACGGGTATAAGCTAAAAGAGGGTAAATTTAGACTAGACATTAGGAAGAAATTTTCCACTATGAGGGTGGTGAGGCACTGGAACAGGTTGCCCAGGGAGGCTGTGGATGCCCCATCCCTGGAGGTGTTCAAGGCCAGGCTGGATGAGGCTTTGAGCAACTTGGTCTAGTGGAGGGTGTCCCTGCCCATGGCAGGGGGGTTGGAACTTGATGATCTTTAAGGTCCTTTCCAACCCAAACCATTCTATGATTCTATGAAATGGTGTTAAAATCACTATCTTGTTTGTGTTGAACTGTGTTTCTGTTCCCATCCAACTGTTGATTTTTTCTGACTCTGAATCAGAAGTTATTCCCATGTTGGCTTTTTCCCTCTGCTTATACTGCACATCCTTAATCCTCCTGTCTGTTTTGAAAAGGCACTTTTGTTTTTGTTGTCTGTACGAGGACTTGGCACAAGGTTTACATCTTTGCATGGGAATAAGTGACCAGAGTGCAGGCTCTTCACTTCTTTTGCATATACAAAGTAGATTGGTGATTGGTAGGTAAAAGATGACCTTCTCTATACTTTGGGTTTGGAAGGAGTGTAATAAATACTCTGCCTTTTGGCTTGGACGTGTCATTCTGGCCCCTGCTGTTTTTCAAGGACCCTCTTTCCATTCCCTTTCCTCATGATGGATTTTCATCTAGTGAGAGGTTCAGAGATCAAAAACTGCCAAGGAAAGGGGCAAGGGCAGAAGCGGGATTTTCAGAGGGCTGTTGCTGCTCAATTGCTCAGGTGTGACGTGTGGCTGGGTAATGTGCTGCATAGCTTAGCTACTGTGGCTTGTGGCTTCTCTTCTGCCTCTTGTGTACTCGATGGTAGACCTGTTTCCTGTGGCCAATAACCTCCAGTGAGACAAAAATATTACTTAAGGGACTGTGTTTTATGGGCCTGGTTTAACATTATGGTCTGCTTTGCCAAGCCAAGCAGGTCACTATTGCTTCACGGCCAAGTACAGATAACGGGTTTTAAGCTTATGTTTCTTGTGTGCATCTGCATGTGTGCATTAGAAGTTCAACTTGTTTGTTGACACTGAAAACCTGATTGCTTCATTTACTTGTAGGAATGAAGGATCGTTGTCAAATGTACTGTTTGTGATCCTGTGGACATTTGTGGCATAAGAAGTTAATCTAGGTATAATCTCTTGTATGGGTGGGTGAGCCTTGAACAACTAGTCAAGAGCATCAAGAAAATGGATTAGTTTACAATCCTGAATTTATAAGCCATGTTAAGTGTCACTTAAAGCGATATCATGTCTGTGTTTAACAGGAGGGTGGTGCCTGATTGCTTCTGAAAGTCTCAAAGAGTGTCTAGACACTACCAGAAGGAAGATTACTGATATTTATACTGTGTTTTTTGGTGCTAACAAAGTCTGATCTTTCTTTTCTCTCTCCTGCTACTGCTTTTATGCAAGCTCATATACACGTGCACACATGCACATACACACAGGTTAGTAGCAAGCAGAGGAGTAGTGAGATATGAAATAGCTCAGGTGCCTGTTACTGCTTTGAGTTCACCTCCGCATTTCAGTTGCTGCTTGAAATGTTTCCTGAAAATAACCACGTAAGTCAGGGTTGCAATGCTCACTTCATGTTTGTGCCAGGTTTAGTCAGAATTGCTATATTCACCCTGTCAGAAGCTGTTAGTTCTTTTAAGCTGAGCCCACTGATACTGCAGATAGGAAGACTTCCTTACTGGCAGCACTAAGCGGATTCTGGAAAGGGAAAAGGTAGTAAGGTGGATTGACTTTTCTCTCTCCTGGTTGGGTTGAGAGTGGGACTGCTGCTCAGGTCACCACACCTGCAGCAGCAAGAAGTTCTTGAATATGTTGAAAAGACTGTAACTGAATATTTTGGTGGTAAAATATGGTTTAGTACCACTCTGTAAGATGGCTAGGTACTTCATGACTCCAGCCACCCAACAGTCTTCTACCTCTATGTGAGTAATGATGCACACGGCTCTTTTGCTTGTTATCTGAGTTGCAATTGATTGTGGTAAGCAGCAATTCTGCTGTCTGTCTGTGGATTTATCTTATCCTGACTGGCAATAGTAGACAGTGAATATCCTGTGTGTACCATACAGGGTAGCTTCAGTCTAGATGGAAGACCAAAAAAATTAAACCTAGTTTTACAAGGCAGATGTCTTTTACTATTTGACTTGAAAGATTTTAATCTGAATAGTTTATAAATAATTATTATTTTGCCAGAGATAGGTCATCATGAAGTCATCTATCTAAAGTTTATTGTTGGAATCCATAGTGGGAGTTCTTTGAGTGTGATATGTGATGTGGTTTGATCAGGTATGGCATACATGCCTCTTTCTACCACCTACATGTAATTATCTGATAAATTAACAAAGTAAACAGTCTTGTATGCAAACAAAAAAAAAATTAAACAATCAAATGCTAACTCAGGATATCCTAGGAATACATCATAAAGCTGGAAGTTCTGTGTATGAAAACATTTACATCCTTGCGGTTTGTGTCTGCCTTTTTTTTGGTGTGGTTTGTTTATCTTCATTACTTTGCTGATCTGGGTTATTGTGACCCCGCGTATAGTGATTGGCGCAAGGGAGAGGATGCTAATGTCTTGTGTAAGAGGAAGCTGTGGTGAGAGGGGACAAGAAGTTCTGAACTGGCTTTGCTGATGGCAAAGAGGATTGGAGAACTCTAACTTCAGTGATTTACTCTTATCTCAAAAGAGCAGCTACTCAGCAGAGCAAGTGTTTACTCAGACTAGGGTTTAGCAGTAAGCTGTACTTGTAGCACAAATGTCATGGTTGTGTGTCTGGAGGCAGGGTTAACATCATCAGTATCGTTTGCTGTCTGAGCTGGTTGAAAGATGACCCCTCAGTCAGGAGGTGATTTTTACCTGGTTTCACTGATTATTCCTCCTCCCCCCCCCTTTAAAGTGTCAGGATCATTCTGTTACTTGTCCTGAATAAGCCAGGGTTTTTTCAATTGAAGGTGTTTATGTCAAGTAGATGTGTTGTTACTCTTTCTGGTTGGGATAGAGTTAATTTTCTTCATCGTAGCTTGGATGGTGCTATGTTTTGGATTTGAGATGAGAACAGGCTTGATAACACACCGATGTTTTACATTGGTTTACACCGCACCACAGCCTTTTCTGCTTCTCACCCTGCCCCACCAGAGAGGATGCTGGGGGTGCATGAGGAGTTGGGAGGGGACACAGCCGGGACAGCTGACCCCAACTGACCAAAGGGATATACCAGACCACAGGACATCATGTTCGGCAGTAAAAGCTGAGGGGGAAGAAGGAGGAACGGGGGCTGTTTGGAGTTATGGCATTTGTCTTCCAGAGTCACTGCTACACCTGATGGAGCATTGCTTTCCTGGAGATGGTTGAATGAAGGGATGAACTACATGGACTGCTGTTGGCAGTTGATCAGAAGACCTTTATCGCATTTTTACAGCACAATATATACTATTTCTTCAGTTACACGCACTGTCCACGCGCCTGTTCCTGCTGTTCTACTGGTCAGCATGCACTGTTCACGCACCTCAAGCTAACTAGTGATCGCTGCTCCTACAAAGCTTAACATCAACATTGTGACACTTTTGGAACCGCAGCTTGGGAAAGAACCATTTATTCTTGCCAGTCTTGTATCTCTCCTTGATGCACCATTGTTGTTAAATTGTTTATCTTGCCATTACTCAAGATGCTGTTCTGAACACCAAATTCCTTCTTGTATTCATTTCAAGGATGTATCAAACAACTCAAAGTTACTTGTATCAAAGTTACTTGTAGATTCCCATAGTTGAACACCTGCCTGATTATGGGAAGCAGTGAATGAAAGCTTTTGCTTTACCTGTTAAACTGTCCTTATCTCAACCTATGCATTTTTTAACTTTTACTCTTCCGATTCTCTCCCCCATCCCACTGCAAGGAGTGAGCGAGTGGCTGGGTTGCAGCTGGGCTTAGCCCATAACCCTTGTATATTGTTCCCTTTTGCTATTGTGCCTTTCAGCTTCTGCATTTTTATTTAGCTATTGAGTTGGCACTTTGCAGTTGGTGCTACTGCTAGGTTTTGGCTTAAGATGCGTGAGGAAAACAGGAAGGCTGGTTGTTCTCATGAATTCTCTTACCTTCAGCCCTGAAGAAAAAGATGCTGTGCGCTACATTTGCTGATGCTTTACACACATGATGTTAAGGGGCATTAAGGGAGCTTGCCCTGAAAAATCAGTTACACCCTACCTTCAGTGTTTAAAATAAGATTGAGGTTCTGATCCTTAAGGGAGGGTTAAACTCTGGACAGTGCAGCAGTTGTATGGGTGGTGGCTGGTGGCACTTTCCTAAGTACTTCCACTTCATGAGGCAGAGGTAAATCAGGGCAGGTGAACTCCAGTCGGGCAAAATGGCCAGCGCCAGAGGTGTTTATCTTCAGTTGACTGCTAGCCGTCTGTTACACTTTTCAGTAACTTGTTTTTGTTACATGTGCAAGTGAAAGACTGATGAACTTGGTGAACAAGACTCCTTCTTGGTAATAAAGTCTATAAAGCCCCATGTGCAGCAGAATTTTTAAAATCTGACTGGTTACTATGTCTTGAAGTTTTCTGAGAGGTCTCACAGGGTTGCTTGAGTCTTTCAGTGTGGAAGGTGTTGAGATGATGACTGCATGGAGATGCTGCATACCTTCTTGCTTGACAAAGCCAACACAGACATGGACAAAGGTGCTGCTCTGATCAAAGAGATGGCTCTACAGATGACCTCATATGGGTAAACTGGGGAAGCGATGTAGAGTATGCTACAAAGGAGGCCAAAAACCCTTTCCAAAAGAGAAGCGCTCCTGGGTAGAGCCAGCTGAAGCAGCTCCTACTTAGTACTTCTTAACCTCGCTCAGTTGTTGTTGTTGTACAAATATGGTGCACAGTGGACTGGGTTAGGGTGTTGGTCTGTTTTAAAAGAAAACAATGGAAAAAGGGCTATTTTGAACATGGATTAGTTCCTGGTCAGATTCATCACATTACGTTATAAGTGGGCATGGGAGCTATTTAAATTGGCACCACCACTGACAAATTCTTGTGAAACAATGCTTTGAAATACATAGCGCGGGCTTTTTCTTTTGGTTTTGTGGTTGTGCTACTGCAGGTTATAGCTAGTTATGAGTTTGCTCAGCAAGTAAGTTAGAAAGCTTGGTTAGCAAGTAAGTGGAATATTGCTGTGAGTGAGGTGCCAGAGCTGGCTGCAGGCGTTCAACAGTCAGTGGAGTAGTAAGGGATCTGGTCCTCAGATAGCTTCAGATTTGCTTGAACTGCAGAAAGTAAGTCTCTAGTCACACCAGAACAGACTGGCCGTGTGACCGAGTATCCTTTTAGCTGAGGAGGGTAGTCACTTGTGTGACTTAATTTCAGCTGTCTCTATCTCCTTGCTCTGTTACGTGATGGGATTTTATGTAACAGGTTTTAATCGGGCCCCTCCATACGCAGGGAAAAAGCCTTTGTTCACCTTTCAGGCTGGTGGAAATACCAATACTTGGCAAGAGATGAACACGATTCTGGGTTAGGAATGATGACAGGTGGGAGTGACTGGCACTGAAATGCTGCTAATACCTTGAATGGTTCAAAGTGCATCTTCTGCAGATGTTTCTTGGTGTATATAGATTTGTTGTCACTGAGTTGGTTACAACTTTGTGGATTGATTGTTGTAAAAGGTGAAGAAAAGAGCAGCTTCTTATGTCTGGATGTGCAGCCTTTTGCACTGTATCTCCTCATGAAATTTCGTATCCACATGCTAAATTCTATTGCCTCGTCTGTTTTGGAAATTGGTAGTTTCCACGCTGCTAGTGCTAGATTTTGTCAAAAAGATGCTGCACGCCATCGGTTGGCAGCATGACTGGTATTTTTAACACAGTCTCACTTGTAATAGTACTAATAACCAGTGCTGACCTAGAGAGAAACTTTTGTTACAGCCAGTGACGTCTCGATCTCTACTGTCCATGCCTTGGTGTTTTGGGTTTGTGTTTTTTTTTTTTTTTTTTTTTTTTTTTTTTTTTTTTTTTTTTTTTTTTGTTAGGTTGTTGGTTTTTTTTGGCCACAACATCTGATCCTTAATATTCTAATTTCTTTGGTAGAAATTGTGGCAGTTTTAGTGGATTGGTCTAGTAACTTTAGGAGGTGTTGGTTATGGTAGGATGACTTCTTCACTCTCTCTGCCACATGTTGAGCAGCTTCTTTCAGTTCTTTTGTTAAGCAAGCTTAAAAATATTCTTCTGTGGGAAAAACTTGGTGCATGTCAAGGAGACTCTTCTAAGATGTACTCTTCATCTTCTTATTCCATGTAGCCCTTCTTTAATCTTAATTCCCATTTTCTGGAATCTTTCCTTGTGCCCAAGGAATAATTTGCTGTGTTTGCTAGTGACTATGTTCATATTGCAAGATTAGAGGTCGAACAGCTGCCATCAGCTGTTCCAGTTACACTTTGCACTTTGAATGGGTTTACTTAACTTGCCCTTTGGGTTTTTCACTGTTTTGGTTTGACTTTATCAACAAGAATTGTTTACTTGAATTTGAACATTTGTAAACTTACTTGGTCACAGAAGGAAAACTACTTAAGGGCTGTTGAACAGAAAGATAGGGTGTCTGGTTTGGAAAGTACCTGAGCTGCTGATTGGTGTCCCAGTCTCCAGCACAGGCAGGGAAGTGTTGTTTTGTGATGCCCAAGGAAAAGTTACTAGAATAGGGCTAGATGTTATTTGCCTTGAGACTAAAGAAGGATCTGCCCAAACCTGACAAATGACTGAGTCCGTATTTGGGACATGAAGTAGTGCAACTATAATGCTTATTTGTTCATGGATCTCGACACCTTTACAAGCATCTCAATTTTGTGCTTTCCAGGTTGGGTGAGTGATACATCAGTAAAATTATGTCCTTGGGCTCAAACAAGAAATCTGTAGCCTGGCTGGCAAGGGAGCTCCGGCATTCTTTGCTATTTCTCATGCTTGTTCCTCATTTCTGGTTAAAAGCATGGGCATGGGAAGTAAAACTCCGCATAGATTCTTCTGATGTGCCTTGGTAGATCAATGAGCAGCTCTGTGTGATGTGGAGGAGACCAGTTGAAGAAACTGACTCTGGCGTGAGAGCAGAAGGTGGTACCAAAACTTAGTGACTCTGAAGACTTGTCTTTAGGTTCCATCAAAGTATGTGCGTGGAGGTATGCAGGGCAGAGGTACACGGATGTTATTGACTGCTTTGACAGCTTTACCACAGCCTGCATAAGGCTTCTCAGTCAAACTGTTTTCCTTGCACTAGGGATGACAAGATGCTATTTTTTTCCCTCATCGTTGGGTCAGGCAGAGCTTAGCTGGATGTGCAAAGAGGCCAAGAGAAAGTGAATGTTGTGTTAGCAGATGCTCTTCTAAGCTTGTCTCTGCTCGGAGGATGAACATTCCCAGCAGTAAGATGGTAGGTGTTCTTGGGCGAGGTGTCAGCAGCTTTTCTTTCTGTTCCTTAGAGCTGGTAGGGTGCTGCAGGACCAGCTGTGTTCCTGAGGTCAGGAAGCTCTCTTTCCTTCAACGGCCTGAATTACTTGAGAAGATTGGCAACCTGGGGAGCTGTTGCAGCAGCAGCAAAAAGCTGTTCTGGTGATTAGCATTTGAGAGTGAAACTGAACTCTTCTGTCCTCCTTTGAGGCAGTGGAATTTAGTTTTAGTTGCTTTGAAACTTAGATGTCAAGATTGGTTGGTGTGACTTTGTCTAGTCATCTTTTCTGTAGCTGATGATGCTTTGTATCATAGATGAATGTATGTGGTGTAGATGTCAAGGTTTTGGTGGTGGTGGTCTGCAGGGATAGTCTCAGCCGAGCTGTTAGCACCTCTGCAATAATGTTTAAGAAAGGATAAAGCACCACACAGTCAGTGAGGAGTGAGGGAAGAAAAAGTGAGGAGGAACAAACTCAAACAAACCCCAAGTTGAGAGAAGGAGAGGAGAAGGTGCTCCAGGTTCTGGGGCAAAGATTGCCCTGCAGCCCCTGGAAATTTTGGGAAAGAGCACAGTGGAGCAGGTGTTCCCCTGCAGCATGTGGAAAAGACCAGTCTGGAGCAGATATCCACACTGGGACCCATGGGTGACCCCAGGCTGGAGGAGGTTCTCCTGAAGGACTGCATGCTCATGGGAAGAACCCATGCTGGAGCAGGGAAAGGTGTGAGGAGCTGTTATGGACTGACCACAACCCTCCTTCTCCCCCTGGCTGCCTGGGAGTAGGGAGGAGGTAGCGGAGTTGGGAATGAAGGAATGAAGTTCAGCTGGGGGTAAAAAGGGGTGGGGGAAAGGTATCTTAGTTTTTGTCTTTGTTTTGTACCATCCAACACTATTTTAATTGTCAATAAATTAATTTAGTTTTCCCCAAGTCAAGTCTGTTTTACCTGGGACTGTAATTGGTAAGTGATCTCCCTGTACATACCTCTGCCCATGAGCATTTTTATCTTATTTTCTTCTCCTGTCCTGTTTGGGAAGGGATAGTGAGAGAGCAGCTGGGTGGACATCTGGAAGCCAGCCAAGGTCAACACACCAAAATGATAGGCAAGGACATCTATGTAGAAATATATATGCATTTTTGTATCTATACACTTTATAAGACTTCACACAGGATAACACCATGATGGATTTCTGATGTGGAGATGGTCAGACAGTCTGTTTTTTGTTACACTGACATATGTGACTCCTTAATACTTGTGTGTTGTCCTTGTGAAATACAGCATGGCTTGTTCCTGGGTGGAATGGCTGGCATGGATTTCGCTTCCATGTTAAGGATAAATAGTGTCAAGAAATTCTTTCTGTGGAAATTTGATTCAGCGTCTGGATGCTTTAACAGATCTTGTGGAGTTTCAGAAGAATGATTTGGGCATGTTTACTCCCATCTAGTAATACCATGAAAGCTAGGATTTCTCCACCAGGTGTTTGATTTACAGTAAGGGAATGATGGCCTCTATGGGGACATAAGTGCTTATAATTGCAGTAAGGGACTATAACTTTTTGCTGGTTTTCTGAAATGTCTTGTAGAGGTCTTGCTGCTGTTGTTTCATGCTGATTGTACAGGGAAACTGTGCTTTGTGGGAAAAAGAACTAAATGTTATGCAGCTGTAGTTGAGAGTGATGTCAACAGTAAACTTCGATGTTTCACAACATGCTTGACATTAAGTAAGAGTGTTTCTTAATGAAAGTGCTGTTTCACATGTGGGTATTGGTTTAGTGACTTACGACCCCTAGTCACTAGAAAATCCCACATCCTCCTTCTGATTAAACTTCTGGACTGCTGGGGAAATCGTAGTGAACATATTGATACACTGACTTTTCTGTTGTTTTATTGAGACCTTTAAATGTGAACTGCTCAGACTCTGTTGTATTAATGCATTTCTTTCAGTTTTCCTGATCTGTGGTTGACATGCTGGAGGGAAGGGACGTCATCCAGAGGGACCTTGACAGGCTGGAGAGGTGGGCCAGTGCAAACCTCATGAAATTTAACAAGGCCAAGTGCAAGGTCCTGCACGTGGGTCGAGGCAATCCCAAGCACAAATACAGGCTGGGCAGAGAACGGATAGAGAGCAGCTCTGAGGAGAAGGACTTGGGGGTGCTGATATATGAGAAGCTCAATGTGAGCTGGCAACGTGCACTTGCAGCCCAGAAAGCCAACTGTGTCCTGGGCTGGAGGAAAAGAAGCATGACCAGCAGGTCGAGGGAGGTGATTCTGTCCCTCTACTTTGCTCTCGTGAGACTCGACCTGGAGTCCTGTGTCCAGCTCTGGAGTCCTCAGCACAGGAAGGACGTGGACCTGTTGGAGCAAGTCCAGAGGAGGGCGACAAAGATGGTCAGAAGGCTGGAGCACCTCCTGTACAAGGACAGGCTGAGAGAGTTGGGGTTGTTTAACCTAGAGAAGAGAAGGCTCTGGGGAGACCTTCTAGCCACCTTCCAGTACTTAAAGGGGGCCCACAGGAGAGATGGGGAGGCACTCTATCAGGGAGTGTAGCGACATGACTAGAGGTAATGGTTTTAAGCTGGGAGAGGGTAGATTTACATTAGATATTAGAAGGAAGTTTTTTCCTATGAGGGTGGTGAGGCACTGGAACAGGTTGCCCAGAGAAGCTGTGGATGCCCCATCCCTGGAGGTGTTCAAGGCCAGGCTGGATGAGGCTTTGAGCAACCTGGTCTAGTGGAGGGTGTCCCTGCCCATGGCAGGGGGGTTGGAATGAGACAATCTTTAAGGTCCCTTTCAACCCAAACCAGATGCTGTTACTAAATGTTTTGGAGGCACTTAAGAGAGCTTGAAGGAAGTGAAATAAGTTTGCAGTTTTTGAGCAGGTCCTCCCAAGTGTGAGGGACAGTGTTCAGGAGAATGTACTGCAGTGTGGATTTGAAAAGTCTGGTGAGATTGATGCTATACCATGGTTGGGGCAAGAGGCTCAATACTGAAGCAAGGATGAGTACTTGGATTATTGGTGTAATTTAAATGACTGTGGCATGAATAGATGAATCTCTCTAACCCTGTGTAACCTTGTTATGTCAGCTCTTGACCTTGTACCTTGTTTCTGGGGAGCGGACCATAATTTGTACATTATTGTGTTTAATTGAGGATATAGCTTTGAATGTAAGCAGGTAGTGGTAGCAGACAAGGGGCGGAATCCCGACTCTGACCTGTAAGATAGCTGGTCATGTACACTATGTCTCCGGTGCAGATTAAGTTGCTAGGACTTGCGACTTGGAGACTTTCTGGTGACCTGGCCAAAGATCTCCCGGAGAGGACACTTGTGAGGAAGACTCCCATCAGCATGCTGTAGACAGCAACTGGCCATTTTCTCTAAGAACTTTTTGATCAAAATGTACCCCATTTCAAAGTTACCAGTCATATTCACTTAAGAGTGCAATGCTGCAGTCTTTCATGTTGCTCTGGTGAAAACTGTAAGCTTGACTGCTCTTAATCTTACTGAAAGCTAAGTAGTTAACCACAATTTGGTTAAGTAACTAGATGCAAACTCTTGTGGTTATGAATGCTTGTCTGCTGTCAATTCTGACCTTGTCTGCTATCACTTATGAACTTTTCTTCCTATACTTTGCTGCTTGGTAACTGTAAAGACTTCTTTCATGGGGTGATTTCAAAGCAGTATATCATTGCCAGTCTTAAGAAAGTATCAGTGACGTCACAGTGCCTGGGGCTTGTGAGCTGGACCAGGGATGAACTATCTGAAAACATGTTGCTTTTTCATTAGTTTTGTATAACATGGCAGACATGCTCATGTTATTATGAAGAAATTGAGGAGCTCTGCATCTTCAGATCTGCTTAAGCTACTGGAGAGTTAGACCTTCAGAGTTAGGAAGGTCTTGTTCATTCACAGCAAGCAAGTGAAAACAGTATTAAGTCAATAAAGCTGATTAGGTGGTGATGCTGTATAGTCAGTAGTGCTTGCTGTGGGCATGCAGATGTTGAGTACTACATCTTCTATAGTCAATTCATGGAAGCAAGCAGTGATCTTGCATATGCGATGTCTTCTTCTTAATGTCACCCTGGAAGCAGTTTAGTTACCAGGAACTGTAATTGGTCTGTTACTGACCATCTGGTGAGAACAAAAGGTACATCTCAGTAACGAAAGCCAAGATACAAAATTGAGTTTTTAGACCGTCATCAGCTGAGTGGATGCCTAGAAATTCTGAAAGACTCCACCTTGACCTCAGAAGAGTTCAAAATAAGAAATGTCGTACAGGTTAAGAGACATGTGGCTGGTCCATGGTGATAGGCACAGTTGTGGAGAGCTTTGGGGGAAGAAAAGAGCTCTGTTTTAGTCCCATTTAGCATGAACTGACAACTTAGAATTGACAAAGATGTCAGACTGATACTGTTCTTTGAACATAAGGAGACAGATCTATGTCTCTGCTTAGTGCAGTGATGGGAGCTGAACTTGTTTTGCAGATGAGATCCCTGAGGCAAGAGCTGAGAATAGAGGGAGTATTGATGAAGAATGAAGATCCATGATAGGAACAATAAGAAAAGCTTAGTAAGTAGGTAGAAGCAGTAAGATTAGTAAATTAGAGTATAAGCATCCCGTCCTATTTGAAGAATAGGATTGTCTGAGAAGGAAGATGAGGGTGGAGTCTTTTCATTGGAGTGCAGGGGATGAAAATTTAGCTGGTAAGTGTTGATGTACTTGGATTAAAACTACTCCAACAACACAAGATGAAAAAGAAATGGCTGAAGAGGCAAAGGTGGCTTTTTTCCCAACGATTTTGATGGTAAGTGAGGAAAAACTGAAGCATCTTTCTACTGAAAAGAAAAATTAAAGCAATTGAAGGCTAGAAGAGATACTCAGAGGGAAATTTTGGGGCTATGGGCAGTTGGACAGAGTGATGGGATCAAAGAGGATCCATGGGAGAAGCAAGCAAATTTTTGTCTTTGCCCTAGGTACATTGCAGACCTTCCCTTCCTAAAGCTCTCTTCTTTCTCAGAGAGTGATAAATTTTTTCTTCTTGAAAAGAACTAAGGCTGAGGAAGCTTGAGAAATGGAGCAGTGGGTAAGTGTGACTGGAATATGACTCAAAATTCAACTGAAATATTTAAATAGATGGAAGAGCTCAAAGAAAAATGTAATCCTGGCAAATATGTAAGGAAAAGGAAAAGGGCAAGAGCTGGAGATAATCCATGTGGATTTTGTTACGGCAGAGGAGGCCAAAGAGTTCAAGGTAGTGGGAACTGCCACTGTATCAGTGAAAGTATGGGAGTAGAGGGCTAAGGGTGAACAAATGTCAATGTTGTGGCCTCTCTACCACTTCCAAACAATCATGTTAAGATTTGAGGAGCTTATGTCTCATGCTGTAGTATAACAGAGGCAGGAAATTTTTTTTTGAAGCAGTGCACACTGAAAGAACAAATAAAGTGAGGGACATATTTTATGCAGAAGGGAGAGAATGAGCAAAGGAACACATGAAGTTGAGACAACAATAGGACATAGGAAAATAAACTTGCTGAAAATATCTGTACAATATTATGTAGTTCCTGCCTTCATAGACTGCAGAGAGAAATTGGAATTTTTTTTTTTTTTTTTTTTTGCTTCGCTACGCTCCTCTCACAGGTTGCTAGTGAGTTAGAACAGTGACAGTGACTTCTTTAGATTAATAAGATCTGTGCTTCCCACTGCCTGTGTGTGGCAAGGAGTTCTCTGTACCACGTACAAGCAGACAATGTCTGTGCAGACTCTTTTTCCTCCTACACAAATGCTGAGGGCATCTTGCTTGTTTTACGCTTGAAAGGGAGGCTTGTTCTGTGGCTTGGACTCAAAACAATGATTTTTTAAAAAATTATTTTCTACTCCATTAGCTGGAAAAAATTACATATAGCAGCTCTTGAGTTCATTTCATTGAA
Source organism: Pterocles orientalis (assembly GCA_011057875.1). Classification (NCBI taxonomy): domain Eukaryota; kingdom Metazoa; phylum Chordata; class Aves; order Pterocliformes; family Pteroclidae; genus Pterocles; species Pterocles orientalis. Next base: position 3,130,621 of record WKFP01015467.1, read on the forward strand.
TTGCTAAAGCCTTTGTACGTTCCAAATAAATATTTGGTAATTGTTTTACAAAATAATATTTTTTGTCTCATAGAGTATGTATGAGAGAAGGAAAGCTGATACAACCTCTTGATGAAAATCCCTCTCCCTTAGGGTGCTGTTTCTCTTTCACTCGTTTGAAATGAGAGCAGTGGTGATGGGGGAGTCTGGGGGATCAGGGATAACCTGATGGGACTGAGGAGGTAGTGAGTTTGGGAAGTGAACAGTGTGGACTCTGAATAGCAAAGCGAATGACTGGTGGTTTCATCTGGTTTTGGTTATTGTAATTAGACTGGTATGCACAATTCTCCCACCACTGCAGCACTTGTGTGCTCGTGGGTCTGTGCTCTGCTTTCCCTTGGCTTGCTACGCTGGTTGGGTGAGAGACAGTGGTTCCTACAAGGGCATCACATACTGGTTGTCAGGTGTACACAGATGGCCAGGGTGTTTTTATCTCTTTCATTGTTCAGCCATTTCATTGACTGAACTACAGCTCCAGAACTCACAGACGGACTGTATTGCAGGGCCAGCTGCTGCTACCTGCTGTGTTAGTGGCCCTGTGCTGCAGCCGGTCAGCTGGAGTTGCCCGGTAGACTCGGTAGTCTCAAAGCAAGGAAGAAAGACGGGAAGTGGCACAGCTCACGTGATCTTTGGTTTCTTGGGCAATGAGGCTTAAAGTTGTATATGTAAAAGATGGTTTCTAAAATTCTCTGTGGACCATGGGCTTTGCTTATTTTTAAGTTCCAATAAAATAATGTGGGTTTTGGCAAATCTACACCTTAGGATGGTCATATCATTTGAAAGAAGGTCGCTGTGTAACTTTTTTTGTCTCACTGACTAAAAGCATAAACCCCATGATTTAAGGACTAATGTAGGTGGGTTTTTCTTTTTTTTTTTTTTTTTTTAAACTGTTTTCAACTGGAATCTTTCTCTTCAGTTTGCCTACTTCAAGAGCTAGTTTATTCAAAGTTGAGAAATAAATCAACTAAGATACTGAAGAAGCAGGAGGGCTTGCTTTCTTCTTCTAATAAGGGAGGAAACCTCCTGAATTTAAGATATTGGAGTCCAGGAGTCCAGACACAGAATCATGTGATCAGAAGCAGATTACTAGTACCATCTCTATGCTGAAAACCATGTTTTAATAAAAATCAAAACTTACATTTGAGTTATTGGGGGCACATGTCACATACACACCCACCCACAGTGATTTTACAGGATTTTTGCTTTCAGGTGGATGTGACACAGATGCTGAAAGACATTACTTTGTGATGTCACAGGATCATGCTTTGTTCCTTAACATAAACTTGAATGAATGTACAGATGTATCTTTGCTTCAGTCTGGATAGGAATAGTGTTTTCACAGTTTAAAAGGTGCCAGATAAAGAATATATTTAACAGGTTTTCCAAATCATGCTGAATTTCACTTATTCTGTAGGAAAACTACCAGTACAAGCACGTTATTCACGCTGAGTACTTTAAATTTGGGGGGTGGTTGTGGTCTGCTTGCTGTTTTGACCATGCATAAGCCTCATGGTAGGAGAAAAAGTTAAACTACCCTTCTGCTTCTGAGCTATAGCTGAGTGATTATTTACGAGGTCTTGCACATGAAGACCTTGAAGCATGCCAGAAAGCAGAAGCACATGGTGTAGCTGGGATCCAGAGAGGTTTACTCCTCAGCTTTCTGGAGGTGAGCTTTTGTTCCACCTACAGCAGAGAAAAGCTGGAGATGGGAAACAAGATGTGAGCCAGAGAGGAAACTGAGTAATAGCTGGGCCCAAGATGTTACTTCCTCCAATGAGGCTTATTTGTTACGATGTCTGCTGGAAGCTAGTAGGAAGGAGTTTTAAACTCACCCTTTGCCACATAGAATTGACTTCCACAAGCTGTTATAGAGGAAACATCTGTGGATGGAAAACATCCTGTAACAGATAATACCAGGAAAGAGAAATGAGCTGGCCTGTTCCATACTTGTTTGTGTTGCAGGTATAATGCAATGTCTGTGCACACACTTAATGTAGGAGTTGTTGATGTCTCTTCTCTTTTCCCCTTACAAGCAATGTGATATGAACAGTTACCACTTCAACTTCCAGGTTCTTGAAACAGCACTGATGCCACTGTTCTCCTTTCTTTTCTTTACCTTTCCCATACAGTTAAAGTATCAGCAGTAGAGGTCAACACACCGGAGGAGATATTTGTGGAGAATGGGACAGACGCAAAGCTTCCATGCACCTTCACATCTGTGGAAGTGATCAGCAGTGCAGCATCTGTTTCTTGGAGTTTTCAACCAGAGGGAGCTGCAACTCGTATCTCAGTAAGGAATGGCTGTAGGGGAACAAACCTGGGAGGGGAGGATGTAATAAGTGTGCTGAGGTCTTCTGGTTGGTTCTGAGGAGCAAGCAAATATGGATTGGAGCCTCCTTCGATGTGTCTTGTCTCCATCACTGTGATTTTAGGGGAGGCTTTTTCAGAGTTATTTAAAAATATTGCTGTATGCTAGATCTCTGCAAAGACTGGAGTGTACAGTGGCTGTAAAATATACTAGTACTTCGTTAGTCAGCGAAGAGGGGTGTTGGTGTGGTAGCAGTAGAAGAGCACATAGAAATCTTCTCCTGAGTTCTGTATCCTTTTGCACTTCACGTGAGCTGTGGATCTGTGTACTGAATGATAGTGGTCACAGAATTTGAATTACTGCTGTTACAGTGTTACATTGTGTGTTGTGCATGTTCCTTATTTTTTGCTTGTGTACTGTGTAGCCTTTATTTGAAAGGCTTTAAAATAAGACCAGTCTCCCTGATTTCAGAACAGAATTGAATTGCTCAAATCAGTAAGCAGTTACTTCCTCATATTTTAGTTATTTGACAAGAAAAAATCAGACTAGCAAATAACGTAGGCTAGTAGTAATTGCCGTCGCTCATTTCCTATACGTTGAGCCTAAGTGTGCTCAGATCTTTTGGGTGTGAACCTTCAAAGAAGTGGCTTGGGTAGATTGTTAGCTGTCTTCTTCCTCTATCATGTAAGCTGTGCACATCTGAGTCTGAGCTCTCTGACACTTCTGCTTCCCTCTTATTCCTTGCCCTGAGTGAGAATTTAGAGGAAGCAGAACAAGGGAGTCTGAGGCAGCAGGGAAGATGTGGGGGCAGCAAGTTCCTCTGCTGCAGACATGAGATAATTTAAACTCTAGGAGCCCTTCAGTGTTCAGAACAGAGATGATCCAAAACAGTTCATGAGCATCTTCCTCAATATATAGAGCTCTGAAGGATCACCTTCTGAACTTTCAGTGAATAAATATTTAGTTTTGAAAAGGGAGCTCTTCTCTTTGGGAAGCCAAAGCAGTATCTCGGCAAAAGCTTAAGGAAGTAGGGCAGATTTCCTGCCAGTGCTAAAGAGGATGGGTGAAAAGAAGCCATCTGTTTGTGTATTTTCCACTCCCCGTAGAAATATCCACCATATATCCTGTTTTGCCTTTCCCTTTTTGCATCACTGTCCAAACTCCTTACTGTAGAAACAAAACTTCAGGACGTAATATTTTTTTGGAAGTGAAGTCAATTTATACATTCTACCTGGATGTGGTTATGAGCACAACTGAGAGAAAAGCAAATTATTTTTGAGCAGAAGTGATCCAGCATGATCAGATGTTAATTCCCATTTCTTTTGAGGGGCTGGGGGAGGTATACAGGGAAGATTTTTTTATAAACCCAAGTCATGTCAATTACATGGCTTGGTGGGCATTAATTTGAAAGATCAGTCTCATGATCAGCTTATGTCTGATCTAAGTCCATTCTTCTCCTGAAAAGGATGGTCCTATGCCTCTTTAGAAACAGCACTGGCAATCTTGTGGCCGTGTGGTGAGGCCGACTTGACTGAAAGCTTCACTTGCTTGTCCCCTTCCCCCTCCACATGCCTGGTTATAGAGACATCTCTGCGTGAGTGAAACATCTGATGACAGCAGAGTTTCACAATCAGCTTAAACCAATCTAAACCCATCAGCTTTAGGTTTCAAAGGAAGTCTTACGTTAAATCACTTTATCATAGGCATGGAGTAGCTTGAGTCACTTAGCTTGTGCTTCAGGACATATTTTACTTTGTGTTTTCTCTTCCCCCAGGTGAGGACACTTAAAGAGCTGAGGAATCTGCCTTTTGCCTTCTAGACTTCCAGTTGGATGACTCTCCCCTGTACACAGGGGTGTGGTAGCGCAGTGCCTTTGTGCTAAAGGTTATAATCCAGCTGGAAACACTGCAGACTGGTGCAGATTTCCTCCAAAATGTTGACAGACAACTGTGTGCTAGCAGACTTCCTGCCAGATGAGATAGTTTGTTGGATTTATGCTAGCCTGTAGACAACAAATAAGTGTCAGATTGACTGCAGCACAACAGATGGTCATGTGCACATACCTGGTCTGGATAAGATATTTGTGCTGACAAATGGCCGGGCCTGATATACAGAGTGTGGGTCTGATAGAGAGGATGTTGGAATGGCAAGCCTCAGATCAAGGGTAGGAACAGGAAAAGAGATGGGAAATGACTTGAATGGAAGGAAGACTGACTTCTAGCCAGTCTGTTCTGTGGCAGAGAGACTGCTTCATAAAGAAGGCTGTAGAAAGAGGAAGCTGGAATGTTGTCTTAAATGTCTTTAACCACGCTCTGGAGAGTGAACTGAAGAGAGTTTGGGTTGATTCTTGGTTGAGTTAAGTTTGTCTTGCTCTCTTTCAGAATGTGAAGTTAAGAATGAATGTGGTCCTGCAATAAAGCCTTGATCCCTCTCTAAGGGTTATGGCCAGTGTTCAAACATCCCATCTATTTGAAAGCAGAGTTGTCCTGTAGAGGTCTATGCAATTCTTCTGTAAATCCCACTTTTGGTCAGGTATAGTGAGGGAATATGTAGTTTCTCCTCACACTGTACTAAACAAGTTCATTGTTCAAGGATTTTCGCTCATGTCTAGAGAATGCAGGGCCAACGTGCAACTTTGTCACCTGAAAACTGGGAAACAGTTATATTTATAAAACAGCTGTGTACAGCTCATGGGATTTTCTGAGGGTGGAGGCAAGGAGGGTATTACATGTTAATTTAACTGTACTGTCGTTGCAAGTAACACACAGCAAAACATGAGATATCCTTCTCCTACTAGGATGCAAAAGGCTTTCTGTGCCTGAAAGACAGGTGGCTGTGATCCAGAACTGTTCTATCCTTTCATTATTCCCAGGTTATGAGCCTTTTTCTTTTTTGCTCACCTCCTTGTCTGCGAAACCCCATGTCCCCAGAAACAGGAAAAATACCCCAAACAATCCAACCACAAAACAAACCAAAAGCAACAGAAAACAGAAACTTGCAGGCTGTTGTGGTAGTACGATTGAGGTATAAGCTGTTGGCATGGTTATGTGATCAAGAGCCAACAAACAAGCCTAAAGGGATTGAGACAGGAGGAAAAAAAACCCTCAAATACCACGTGTATATAGTACAGTAGATTCTGGGAGAACGATGTAATAGTGAGAGAAGCATGGTAACTCTGTAATCTCTAATTGGCTTGTTCTTATATCCTCTTTTCCTTGACTACAGTTTTTCTATTACTTTAATGGAAAGCCATACCCTGGAAAGGACATACCATTTAAAGACAGGATCACTTGGGCTGGAGATCTTAACAAGAAAGACGCTTCTATCAGTATATCAAACATGCAGTTCCGGGACAACGGCACTTACATTTGTGATGTCAAGAACCCACCTGACATTGTTGTCAAACCAGGAGAAATCCGAGTTAGAGTTGTGGAGAAAGGTATTCACTCTATATGATCTTTTTCCTTTCCTTCCACCTTCCCCCCCGCCCCCCGCCTTCTGTGTCTGTATCACTTTTCTCGGGGGTGGGGGAATAGCCTGAAGGGAACAACTGTCTTTTTAATTCTCTTCTTCCAGGTCCTAATAATCAAACTGATATTCAGTCAGCTGTTTTTAAAAAAACTGAATGTCATACCCTTTTCCTCTATACCTGCTAATTCCTACACCTTTAATAAGTATTAGCGAAAGTTGATGGAAGCCTTGATGAAAACCCATCTTCTCATTTCAAAGTCCTATGAATTTTTTTTCTGTAGAATGCTGCATCAAGGGTTAGGATGACTTGAAATCTGGGGAGCAAGGAGAGAAAAAAAGGACAGACACATCTTTTTGGAACCCATCCAGTTCCAAAACTAATAATCTGGCTCAAGCATGTATTGACTGACAGTAAAATGCTAATGTTTTTCATGGGAGGGTGTTTGTGTTGGATGTGCATTCAGTCTCTTTTACTCAGATTTTCTTACAGTATCCATGGTGACCTTATAGACTGCAAGACTTGAAGTCATTTAAGGCTTCTGGTTAGCATTTGGTAACAATAATCACCATTCAAGAGCACTTGTATTCTGTATGTCAATTTGGCTCTTTATTTCCTTTGGCCATCCAAAACATTTGATTGTTCTAGCTAAGCTGGAGGTCAGCCAAAGTGTGACTGTTCCTACAATGAAATGGTCCATAAAGTGATTAGATTTCAAAATTTATATTCAATAAGGACAAGAGTAAATGTTGAATTCATAAATGGCAGTGCTGATACAGCTATTCCATTAGATTTTACTATGTATGGGAAGATACCTATATATATGCTCTAATTAGAATGATAATGCTGCTCTAACAGATGTGTACCCCTGCTCATGAGGTCATTCCATGTACTTATGTAGGCAAGGTCTATATCTAACTTTTCTCTTCACAGACCAGTTTGAGTTGGATGGGACCTCCAGAGATCCTGCCATCACTTAGAACTTTCTGTTTCTTGGAAGTTTAAGGTCTATATAAAATAGGGTCAGTTTATTTTCTTACAATGTATTGACAGTCTCTATGAAGAAGCAGTAAAACAGCTGCTGGTTTGGCAAAGTAAGGCTGTCTTGGCAAAGCCTCTTCAGATTTTAGCCCAGGTTAAGCAAATGAAGACTGACTTCAGTACACTAATTCAGGTGATATTTTTCAACAGACTTGCATGCCAGCTTCCCCATAAGTGGATCATCTGGACAAGAGGATTTCACTGTTTCTGAAGCAATACTTCTCATCATCAAAAACATACTTCAACAATTGTCTTTAACTTCTTAGGAAAACCTTGGCAACAGGTTTTCAAGCTATAGCTGTAATGCTGTCTTGCATTCTGACTTTGCCTGAAAGTACTGCTTTTTGTAATAGGTTCTAAGTCGTTCTGAACTGAGCTGGAGAATTTTTTTTTTCAGTTGAAATAAGTACACGTTGACTCCTGTGCATTTTTTTTCCCCAAGTATACATTTAGTTGTTCTGAAATCATGTGTCTGGCGTTGTAGGCTGTTCAAAGCCACATACATACTTTACACATTTAAGTAATCTCATAAATGCTTGGTTAGCCTTAGATTTTGAATTAAACGTTTAATAAGTTCTGGATTGGCTTAACTGTTTAAAATTGCCAAGCCAAGCTAACTCAGCTGATTTGCACTGCAGTGTCTACATAGTGCTTGCACAAACAGCTCCATCAACTACATTGGAAGAATCCTACTGGCAGGGATGAGAAGCAAGACTGTTCTTTCACTAGTGCATCTGAATCTGGAAAGGATTACTATTCAAAGCCTAAATGACAGAAATCTGTAGGTAATTCCAAGTCCTTACAGTAGGCTACCCCTACTTGTAATAGGAAGCTACTTAACATGGTGATCAAGACAGCTTGTGTTATCTGGAGGTAGTCCATCTTTGATCTGAACTCTCACTGGGGAAAAAATTGAAACTGTCACATTAAAGTCTTTATACTTAGCAGCAATTAAAAACTTCAGTTTCCTGCCTATTTCATAAAACTGATACTAACACACTTCCAGCGAAAATGGAAGTTGCTTTGCATTACAGTGATATTTAGTGAAAAGTGTTCTTTAAAAGGCTGGATTTTTGGCTTGTGTTAAGCTATTAACTTAAATGTTAGCTTTCAGAGCTGGTGTTTGGTTATGTAGCTGGGACTGTCTGTTACAACAAAGTCACCAGCTTCTCTGCGAGTACTTATGAGGAATTAATGTAACTGGAATGCTGAAAAATATATGAAAAATTGGGGTGAAACATTCTTCAGCTGAACTATGTGGTCGTAAAATTGTGTGAACTTTTATATGGTCTGTTGAAGCATGTTCTGAGAGGCAATAAACCTGGACTCTAGTTTAACATGCAATCAGTTGCATTTTTTAATACAATCTTAAAACCTCTGTCAACAGAACACAACTGCTGTCCTGTCTCAAATTCAACCAATCAAAAAAGACCACCTGAGTCAAATAAGTGACAAAACTGTCAGATTTTAAGTATCACTCTTTCAGCAGACACTCTGCACTATAGGTTTGGGTTGCCACTTAATTTCTTGCTCTGAAAAAGTGTGTGGGGTTTTTTTTCCTTGCATACAAGGCAACAGGTGATCTGCTAATAGAAATGCATGTCTGTTTTGATGCTTTTACAAACAGTTATTCCTGCACTTGGAAAGGTGAAAAAGCACTACTTCTACTTCTTATGTGCCTCAAAATAAATTAGTTTATCTTTGCATAGTGCTGTTGTAGTTTAAAAGAAAGCCACTAGACAGCCCATTGTTTGAAAACATCCTGGGCTAAGGCAAGGACAGGGAGGGTTTCACTCACCACTTATGGTCATGGGCAAGAAACCTATAGGACTTGGGAAAACAAAAAAAAAATCCAAATTAATTTAACTACTTACAGTCAGAAACAAAGCAAGATAATGAGAGAGATAACTACATCTCAGAAAGGCACTTCTCCCTCATCCCTCCCTTCTTCCCAGGCCCAAAGGCTTTGTTCCTGGTTTCTGTACCTTCTCCCCTCTCCCTGGTGTTGCAGGGGGGCAGGGAATGCGGGGAGCAGTCAGTCTCCTGCTCCTTCCTCCTCAGGGGAGGGCGGCTCATAGTCTTTCCCTGCTCCAGTGTGGGGTCCCTTCTCACATGAGAGTCCTTCACAAGCTGCTCCAATGTGAGTCCTTCCCACATGGGGTCACAGTCCTCTGACAATGGCTTGGCTCTGGCACGGGTTTACCTCTTCTCATGAACTGCTCAAGGGACAAATGGGCATCAGCATAGGTCTTCACCAGGCTGCAGGGGAATCTCTGTTCTGGGGCAACTCCTTCCTCTCCTTTCCCTTCACTGACTGGTGTGTCTGTGGAGTTATCTCTCTCAGATCCTGCTTCTCTCTCCACCGCAGGTTCTTTCATCGGCTCCTGAAAAAACTGACTCTTGGGCAAGCCATGGGGGAGGCTTGGGCTATAGCAGGTTGGCTTACAGGAGAAGCCGGGCAGGCAGCTGGACAGCCTGGCTGGTCTGCCTGGGCCGGGCCCTGCCTGGGGACGCACCAAGCCCCCATTGTTCCATGCTCACTCTTAAATATGTTATTCACAGAGGTTCTTGCTGATGGGCTCAGCAGTTTCTCACAGGGGCTAGGTCAGTGGTACTCCTTCCCCCACTCCCCCACCCCCTGGGCTACTGAAACCTTGGGGGTGGGTGTGAACCCTTAGCAGTCACTTACAGGAACCACCACTGTAGCCCCTCCCTTGCCCCCAGAGAAGACTTGGAGCTAGGGGAACTCTTACAGTTACTTACAGGAGCCATTACTGTGGCCTCTCCCTGCTACCAGACAAACCCACCACACAAACCCATAACAGGTGCTCAAACGCAATCTCAGTCTTCTGTACCTGAAAAGTATTACCATTTGTAAGGATCTCTTCCTTAGTAGCAGATGGATCTTTGGGCTGCCAAAAGGTTCTGGAAAGAAAGGATGTCTTCCTCTATATTGTGGCACTCATGTCTTCATCTTTAATTTCTTACTAAGACTCTGAATTACCATGGTTTTATGAACTGGCATTGACACTGGAGAGCTAGGAAAGCTGCTGATGTGATATTCAGCTAAATTATGGCATGACCAGTGAAACAGCTAGAGATCAGGTAGCTCTTCTTCTGAAAGTTACTGAACTCAAGATGAACATAGTAAATGTAAGCCCTGTTTTCTTAGTATGATGCCCCTGCTTCAGGATACTGTGTTGTTCTGCTCCTTTCTACTTAAGTATGTCAAAATGGGCATGGTCTACAGACTGCAAACTTGCTGGGAATGCTTTGTATTAGCATGGTCTGTGGTCCTTGCTGGAATGAGTCCAGCAAAGGGCAACTGAATGATAAAGGGACTGGATCACCTTTCATACAAGAAGCTGAGAGAGCTGGGGTTGTCTAGCCTGAAAAAGAGAAGAAAGGCTCAGGGATGCCCTCTCACCAGGTATGTATGTACATTCATAGGATCTAAAGAAGATTGAGCCAGGTTCTTCAGTGGTGCCTAGTACATTGAAATACAGGAAATCCTTTCTGAATGTAAGAAAACACATTTTTACTGTGGTTGGACACTGGAATAGGTTGCCCAAAGATCTTATAGAGTCTCCCGTCCTTGGAGATAGTCAAAATCCAACTGTACAGAGTACTGAGCAAGCTGTGCTAGCTGATCCTGCTGGAGCAGGGAAGTTGGACTAGACAGTCTTAAGATGTCCCTTTCAACCTCAACGATTCTGTCATGATCAGATGCAGTTATCTGAGAATGATTTTCTATGTAAGATGTCTTACCTGTTAGATCTTACGCTGATTCACTTGTGTTTGGTGCAAATAGCTAGTGTAGCATGGAGTCCTATAAGAAACTCCCTGGTCCAAGATGCTTCATGCGTTAAATATGATGCAGAGGGAGGGGAGGGACTTCATTTCTTACTGGGGAAAAGCTATGATGGTCATTGGTGTGTTCTTTATCTTGTAAGTCTTTTGTACTTATTGGCTTTTATTTCTGGCTGCTCTTTCTTGGCCTCCCCTCCCCCAGAATTGTATTGGGGAGAATGGGAGTAAAGCAATACTGTGTTCCTATAAGCATGTTTCTAATATTGTACAATGATCTTGACTTAAGAAGAGAAAGAATGACTATAAAAATGTGTAGAGATGTACTTTGAGGCACCAGAATCATATATAAACACTCGTAAGAGTGATCATGGGTAGTAATTAGGCTGTCTGTTGCATGCTATCCAGAGGACACCCAGCCTTCAGCACACTTAGTTGGTTAGCAATGCTCTGCATTCAAATCTGCTTTCAAATGCACCTGCCTTTTCCTTTTGACTTTGTTGGGAATTACCAGATGAATGTAGCTTTTTCTTTTTTCCCCTCAGATACAAAACAAGACAGGGTTGTCCTCATTGTCACTTGTATTATCTGATATGAAGAAATTATTGGTTCAATATAAACTCTCTTCTGAAGGACAGTGACATTGAGAATGCTCTTGGTGTGCACTCTCTTCATACAGTATTCTGCTGTCTGCCTGCTATCACTACCACTTAGGCTGCATGTTATAATTTCTGCATATTACATTAGTGCCTTCTGCTCTAAACGAATCCAAGGTAAAGAGCATTTGTGGTTTGCACTTCTGTTAATCAGGGAATGCAGAAGAGTTGAATGTTTTCTCCCTTCTCTCCCCAGACAGCCTGCCTGCGTTCCCCATTGCCATGGTGGCAGGAATAGCCATCGGTACGGTTACAGGTCTCTCACCGCTCATCTCTATTGTCGTGTGTCTTGTCATCAGAAAGAACAACTCTAAAAAACGATACTCTGGGTAAGAGATCTCCCTCCTCACCTGTGCCTGATGTGAGGAACAACAGCAGGATCAGGGGGAGGGCTTAGAAGGGGGGTAGGAGTTGTTTCAGCCAAGTCTTGGCAACCATGGCTAAGGATAGGGTATGGCCATGTAGAACGCTGGTTGTCTGCCTACAATGATTATCTTTGTACTGTGCTTGAAAAGACCTGCTGAGCACGAGTTGCACCTGAAAATCACTAAATGTTGGAGTTGATCCCCAGCCACAAGCATATATGCCCTAAGAACATTTAATCCAAGATCCCCTAGCTCTAGTCTGGTCCCTTTCCCTCCAGCCCTGCTTCCCTCTACCCCTAACCCTCAAAGGAAAAGTGCCGTGCATGCACTTTTCAGGAATGCTCTGCATTGAGATTAAGATTGCATCTTTCAATTACCAGTGTCTGGCTCCTGAGCCTGGAGTATACTTGCCAAAACTTCATTCATCACCTCACTTCAAAGTAAGGAAGGAGTAGCCACTCTGCTTCCATTCTCATTCACTGTCTGTTTTTTGTTAACTGCTACCATCCCTGCAAGGTTTGTAGTGTTAGGAGAATAACTCCAAAATGAAGCACAGATCTTTGAGTGGGCATATGAAAAAGCAACAAGAAGTAACAAAGGCAGACTTGAGTCCGTTGGTGGTGGAGCTTGGTGATGATGGGGGAGGCGCCTTCTTTTTTTCTCCTCTCTAATTAGCTGGTGGTTTGCTTCTATAGGAAAGAATGAAAATTATGCGTGTAGTCTTAGAAACAAACCCCAAACTTATAATTTTCTTCTGTTCTTTCCCCAATACATATGCCTGCTTCCTGCAGGTTGCCTATGGGACAAAAGAAAATAATTCCAAAAGTAAACTTGTGGGGATTTCTAAATTAAACTTTGCCCTGTCCTTTTCCCAGTTGGAGAGCTTAGAGAAAGGGAGTTGGCTATTGCCCAATGGTAAGGCTAAATACAGCAAAGGTGGCTGTGTGTGCTCAAAAATGTGTGGAAAGCCTGGTTTTCCCTTTTTGCATGTCTCCTTTCCCTAAGAGCTGAAAAGAAGCCTGCAGTGTCATGCACCAGCAGCGTGTGTGAGGTGGTCTGCTTGCCTTACTTCCCAGTGACCTCCTCTCCAGTGTCTTTCTGCTGAAGGACACATGCTGGTGCTGAGGCTGGAGCAGTAGTTCATGCACTCTAATTTCTTGTAGTAGATAACAACTCTCTTGCAAAAGTAATTTCTGAAGTTTGAATACTGCTTTCACTGACCATGCCAGCTCTGCATGACATGTAAAGAGAAACCAAGTGTGCTGTGACCTCTTCCAAACTTACAGACTGTCTTCTACATGATGCTAACCCAGTGTGTGGTGGTGGTGGTGGTGAGATGCACTTACTCTTAGATAACCATTCTGCCTTGAAATGAGGTGGGCTGGGGCACTGCGCGGCATCTGGAATCCCTGCATGGCCACAGTCTCTGTTCATGCTCTGACTTTGGTGTTTTTTGTTTTTTTTTTTTTTTTTCTTTCTGCCTTGGTGTGCTGGAATCGGATCCTGCTTACCTTCCTCCCCTTACAGAGATCCTGATATAGACGCCAGATTGGGAATGTAACAGGGCTGGGTCTTCTCTTCCAGTCCCACTAGACACCATGGTAACTAATCAAGTTGGTGGTTGCTGTTAATACTTATGTGTGTATGTGTACACATTTCCTCTTCCTTTGCTGACTAACCAGCTAGCTCTCTACTAACAATTTCACTGTAATTTGTGCTGGAATCTGTTGGCAAAGGAAAGATGCATTTCACTGGGTGCTTGGGTTTCATTGTCTCATGTCTAACTGGGGTGGGATTGCTGCTTATCCCAAGTGGTGTCCCTCCATCTCTTCCAACAGTGAACTTGCTAGTGCATTGACTAAAGCACAGGAAATTCAGAACCCTTTCTGTGTCAAAATAAAAGTAAATTCCATGTGAATGTTCCTCCAGCTCAGACAGCTTGGGTGTTTGAAAACTTGCCGTGATCTAAGTGCATCAGTTGCTTAAACATGAATTATGACTTTGAGACAGTATAGGTCTGAGGAATTTTGTGAATAAAGCAAACAATTCATGGTTACATTATTTTGGTAGCAGAAGGGCTGCTTTGTCTCTGTTTGAGACAGCAGAAGGCCCTTGCCCTGATGGCTGGGGGCAGTATTTTTTTTTCTTACTGCCGCATGTGTGAGGAGCTAAGTCTTCTATGGTTAGACTTACCAAAGCACAAAAAAAATATTGCCCTTTGAGGAGGTAGTCTGCTTAATGTCACTGTCCTCATTTTTTGTTTCCGTACTTGATTTGTGCACTGTCTGTCTACAAAAAATGGGGGGAAAGGATGCCCAGTGGTCAGAGGGTTGTGGTAGCAAAGGGAACTCCTGTGTCTGCTGTCAAGGATGTGGCTAGTTTTCTTTTCTGGGTGCTTGGGTACAAGGAGGTAGGCATAGCATTTAAACACCCGTTACTTCATTGCCCAGAAGCTACTGATGTTAAGGGCATTAGCTCTGTGGTATTAATTTCTCTTTCTGTCAATGCCTTTGCATTTCAGTCCTGCTTGAAGCAGATGGAAAGAAGCAAACAGAAAGTGAAAAGTGGCAGCCTTCTTTTAGGGGTGTTGGTTCTCACCTCAAGACAGTTTTATTGTTTGAAAAACAAGATGTGCCTGATTAGATATTCAAGTAGCTACATGAGGGCACATAGTTTACATGTCACACGTGACTCTTAAAATAATTACTCCAGAGACCAGTGTCTGTTGAGAGTGGGCAGAATTATTTTGGGATTGTAGCCTAACTGAAAGCAAGGGAACTAACATGGAGTTTGGTAGGAAGTACCTTTGTGGTGTGGAGAGCTGATGGCTCTTGCAAGTGTTCTTTCTAACTGTAGCACTGGTGTAACACTTGCCTCAGTGGCTGGGACTGTTTAGCTTGATGTTAAAAGATAATTGCTGTTTTACCTTTGTTAACTGAGTCTGAAGCCTCTGTGAAGAAAACATGGTTTTAGACAGTTTGGGTTGAATGGGAATATCTAGGGAACAGGGGTTTTTGGAGGAGCTGCTGTCCTATGTTAATAGTTGTTCTTTCATGTTGCTTACCAGTGAGATTCTGGGAGGAAGGATAGAGAAATGTCTGGGGAGAGATGGAGAATTATATGTGTTTATTTCAGAATCCATTATGTTCATTTTTACTTTGGCATAATCTGCCACATTCATCTTGCCATCACTTGTTTTTTGTTTTTGTTCTTTTTTTTGTGTGTGTGTGCCTCTTGAACATTGTCCTGCAAACTCTGCTCTGCCACCTCGTCAGCTGCAGTACATCTGAGAGCTTGATGTCACCGGTTAAGCAGGTTCCACAGAAGTTGCCCTCCGACACAGAGGGTCTGGTAAACAGCGTGCCCTCCAGATCACACCAGGTAAACTGCTTCCTGCTGCTTCCCAAAGCAGGATCCTCCCGGAGTGTGGGGGAGATGGTATGGAAAAGATAAAGGCAGGGTGGGACACATGAGTTAGGTGCTGTCTGTTAAGGTGATGAGGGCTGGGGGTTTAAAGTTTCTGCTCCAGACAAGGGATGGGCAGTAAGCTGTGACTGATGAACTGTTCAGTAGAAGGCTTAGTGCAGTTGAAAGAATAGCATCTTGGTATTAGTTCAGATGGATTTTTATGCTCTTTTTGTACTAATATATAAAATGTGTAATGTTAAAATGTATATAAAATGTATAATGATAAAATGTATAATGTGTGTGTTAGTGTATAATTAACACACACATGGGGCAGTGAAGTGCAAGGATGAGGAGTGGGCAGTGGTTAGCTGTTTAATGTAGGGACATTGTCTACTAGATGTGTGATCACCACATAAAGCTGCCTAATCTCTTCTAGGATTGTAATTGGGAGGAATTACACTTACTCTCTCATCAGTGTGAGGGTGTATGCTCTGTGGCATGTACTTCCTTCACAAGGAAATGAGCCAGCACAATTCAAACACTGACCAGTGATGATCAGTTTGAAGAAGACTCTTGCTGCTGAGAGCTCTCCTCTGCTCAGCCACCCATCTTTTGTAGGCTTGAAATTGCCAAGCTTTGTCTTGTTCTTGCTGCTGTTGGCAAAATTCTGCTGACTTTGAAGGAAGAAGGTGGCTCTTATCCAAACTTAACGTTCTCATGGGAAATTGTTCAGATGGGTGAGAGCATGAATCAGACAGGGATTCAATGCAATATATGATTACCTGTTAACAGTGTACAGGATTTCCTTATTTGTAAGCTGTTTCTTACCTCTTGATTTGTGTATCCTCAACGATTTTCCTGTGGAGGTACAGATCCTGAGTGGGTTTAAGTCCAAAATGGACTTTTTCTTAATTAGTCATCTTTTAGCAAGTGGCTGCAAAGTAATGTGTGAACTGACGGGTTTGTAAATCCAAGTTGATACCCAGTTTCATAATTTCTCCTGACAAAATGATACAGACGTGTTAATGTGTTAACGTTTCAGGAAAATATATAGTGCTAACAATGAGATGGATAAAGTCAAAGTCCCCACTCTGTTGGGCTTCCAGTGTGGTTTTATAATGCATGTTGTTCTTTATCACATAGACCCACAAAGCCACCTACTGACTTCAGAGGACCGTATTCTCTGAACATGAAGGCAATATACTCAAGTTTTTGACTCGAGTGGGTCTAGTAGCAGCAGCTGCCTATTAGACCTAGATAAAGCTCATCTTTTCTACCTAATGGGAGAGGCTTCTAGAATGAGTGAATGAGGCAGGTGATTCCTGCCCTCCTCTCTGCCCTACCCCCCCCCCCAAAAAAAAAAAAGGAGAAAACAGAAAACCAGAAAAAAATTAAAAGAAGCTTATGTGTAGGATGTATGTTACAGTGGCTGTTGGAGTCAGCTTCCCTAGGTCAAAAGACCAAGATGCTTTATCTAATTACAGACATGGTACAAAGCAGTACCTGCAAGTGCCCTGAGAGCTACATGGAGGAAGAGTTTTGCTGTTCTGTGCTTACATCTTGAAAGCAAAAATACTTTTATGTTCTCTGTAATGTTTTGGTGTGAAAACTTGCTGTGTCCTCTCCCTTCTGTGGCCCCAGTGTTCTGGGTCTCAGTGTACTGGGGAAAGGTGTCAGAGTAAATCTGAACTTTGTGAAGATAACTCAGAATTCATGTGCTTTTGCCCTCCTGTAGTCACTCCAGTCTGCTTATGCCTTGACAGAGTCCTCCAGGGTCTTCCCACAGGTAAGTTGCTAAAGGAAAATCCAAAGGAAAAATATGGGAAATGGCTCTAGTTTTGTTTAGTTTTAGTTTAGTTTTTTAATCTCTTTCATCAGGCAAAGAGACCTTTGCTTTGGCAAATGCTTTTCTTGGCAAATATTTGTAGCAGCAAGTGGTTCCTCTACTTTATCCTCCATCTTTACAGAACAGCAAGTAAATATATGTACTTTTCTTTAAGAAGATCCACAGTAAAATCAGGGTAGATCAGATTTGGAACAGATGGTTTAAATCAGTGAGGAAACTCAATTTCAATTGGTTTCACTTTTTTTAAACTTATATCCATTGTTTTTGGTTTTGTTTTTTGGGGGTTTTTTTAAGTGATATCAACATGCAAATTAACATATTTGAAATGTAGCATCACATATAAGTAAAACCTGATTTTTCTTGGTAATCAATAAATTAGTTGTAGTATGCAAGCTTTTGAGCTGTTCTGTAGGTGAAATGCTGATATTCAGATTCCTAGCAGTTCCCAGAAGTTGCTGCAGGCTGCTTGGTGATTCAGGCACACTGTTGTGTCTTGGATTGCCTGGCAGTTTAAGACCAGTGGTTCACACAGTCAGTGCTGTGGTCAATCAGTAAAGTCCTGTGGGCTTCCTTGTAGCCTTTTACTTGTAGGATGTGTAGGAAGTGACTGAATGGTTCATGCTTCACTGTTGGAGAAGAACTGTGAATACAAATATACAACCCCTGCCTCTGCAAGTTAAAAACAGTAACAGAGACATTCATTCTCAAAGAGTGGCATTTAAATTTGTTAAATGAAGTTTATTCATTTTGTTATTTATGTATCAGTTTAAGGATCAGTGATGAAGTATTTGTCCACATCACTGCCCGGCTGAAAGTGCACTTGAGCCTGCACTTCCTTTGTATTTTGGGTGCAAGCTTGTCAAGTGGGGACCTTGCTTTCTGGCATGCCCCAGAGTGCTGAAAGCATGCATATCTGAGTCTGTGAATTTTCATCTGATTGAACAAAGTCCACTTGTTTTCTCTGTGTCTTCCTTCTCAGCGGGTATGTTCTGTCAAATTTGTATGTGGTGTTTCTTCTCCATGCCATCATTCCATAGTGACTCGTATCCTACCATGACTGTTATTTGGATGAGGGAGAAAAGCATTTCCAGTGAAGGCAAGAACTCTTTCCCACGTGGATGTCCTTGTTTAGCTGGTAGTCTGGGTTGCAGCAGGCAAACTGGAAGGCAGATGTGTGTTGTCCCAAGATATGCCAGCTCCAAGATGGCTGTCATTTGTCTTTGTGCTTTGCAAGTAGCTGAGTATTCATTCCTGGGCAGGCAGAGGGACCACTGATCTTAAAGTGTGACTTCCATGGAAGTGCATTTCTGATGTACAGAGCAGTATGGTATAGAGATCCTAAGCAGGTAGGTCTGTCAAGTGTAGAAGTGTGGAGCACTAAAGTCATATTCGCTTAAGTGCAGATCTCTGGCTTTGCTCCTTCTGGTTTAAGACATAACTGACCAGGCTATGTTTGAACTCTGTACCAGCCTTTGAACTGGATCCCAGGACCCTGGGAAGGAGCAGTTCATGGTGCTGGGAATCTTGACTTAAACATCAGATCAATTTCCTGGAGCTGGAATCTGTAATAGTTGCAACATTTTTCAGAATCTAAAAAATTTTAAAATACTGTAGACACCTGTTAGACCATGGCGGTCTAACTTTGTTCTTCCTTTTTCTTTGCTGTAACTTGCAATTCATGACTCTGCTGACAAACCTTTAGTAAGTTATCGGTACACCTGCTACTCTTTGTCATCCAGTTCTAAATGAAAAAAATCTCAAGGATTAGGGAAATGCTGGGTTTCATATGGCAGTGCTAGTTGTCCTTCTGGTTCTGAAGAGTCAGGTTGAGTTTATTTGGGATTAGGTGAAAGTTTGAATTGTGCAGACTTTTTTGAAGCTTTTACTTGTGGAGAAAGAGTCTTTGCAAAGATTCATATCACTGGAAGTATATAATGCAGGAAAAAATATGGCCCTGCTGCTAATTATAAT
Source organism: Pterocles orientalis (assembly GCA_011057875.1). Taxonomy (NCBI): domain Eukaryota; kingdom Metazoa; phylum Chordata; class Aves; order Pterocliformes; family Pteroclidae; genus Pterocles; species Pterocles orientalis. The sequence continues at coordinate 3,149,531 of WKFP01015467.1, forward strand.
CAGCTAGAAAATCAGTTGGCAGCCAATCAAATAGATGGAGCATTATAATAAATCCTTGGTCCTCTTTTGCTCAGTGTTAGCTTGTCTACCACTTATTTAGGTAGTAGTGAACACATCAAGACAATAATAGCTTGGTTTGGATTAGGTGATTGCACTGGCCAGTGTCTCAACCACCACCTAAAATGCTGGTTGCAGCAGAATAACTATATTTAACCTGGCATAAAATTAATACAGTGATAACATAAGTGATCCTCAGTGAACTGTGGTAGAAAATTGACCCATCAGAATTACTTGAACAAAACTTGAAATGTCATAGTGAGTACTTTATGCACATGTTGTAGATTTTTAAAAAATATTTTTAATAATTTTTTTTTTAATTGATAGGAAGTGCTTTCGATCTGAATTTATAATAGGCTTGACATATGACCTCAGGTGGATGAGACTTCCACAACTGCTTACAAATAAACCTTAGGGTCACTTTGCCTTGAAGTTTATATAGACACTGCACTCTAATTGGAATTAGTAGTGTAATCCTGATACAATGTTGGAGACCAGAACAACATGAGAGCCAATAGCAGAAAAAGAAAAAAAAACCAACCTGGCTCTAATGAGACTTGAAAGACAGAATTTTCTAATACATCAGTATCTTCTTTTTTTTCTGAGCATTTTCTCAGTCTGTTATTTATAGTCAGCATTTTATATCTGCTTGCAAGTTTTCATCCTTCTGTCTACTTCCTCTATCCTTTATCACTTGGGAAATACTTTACCAAGAAGGAAGAAAATTTGGATTTAAACTACTTCTGAAAGAGAACAAGGTCTTTATCGGGTATGTGCTTTGCCATTGTGTTGGGGGGAAAACAGCTATGCAGAAGTGTACCTATGGTCCTTCAATGACTTCGTTTTCTCTGGCCCCTAATCGCTTTGGAAGATGGATGCAAGGATTTCTGGGTCAGTTCCACAGAGATGTTTTGGCAGGATACTGAAAGTAGTGGGGAGAAGGAGTTAGGAGAAATGCTTGTGAAGGCTACTTCTTCCTGGGGCATAAGGGAAACAGAAACAGAGTGAAATAGATGAAATAGTTTTGAACGAAAAACTGCTAAAAAAGCTGCAACCAGACTCAAAGATCTCTCATTGTAATTTTCCCCTCCCCCAAATAGGACAGTCCGCTTCCCTCCTGCATGGGGCAGGGGTGTGGGTGTGTGGTCTCTCTGCGGAGGTCACCTGGGCAGTGGTTGCAGCCTTCTGCTCTGTGCTTATGTCAGCTGGGATGTGCAGAATGGGAGCTGCAGGTCAGACCTTTCCTTAAAGGTCCCAGCTGTCTTGTTGGGTACCTGCTCTTTCTAGGCTGCAATCCTGTCCTCAGCCCATCTCAAATAGCTGCAGTTCACTTTCCCGTGGGCTGCGTTTTGGAGGACATGGTGTTTTAGGAAGGTGCTGGCGTGTTTGCATGCTCTGCTGAAAGATGGTGCTGTAACATCCTCCATGGCACCCCAACAAATGCAATGAAGGTGTGTGGCCGTGCTTGCCCAGTGTGTCTGTGGAGGTGCTCACTGCCTGGGTTGGCGTTAAAGTCAGGTAAGAATCCTGCATTACTTCATAATTTCAGTATTTTCTGGCTCACTGCTGTGTAAGCCTTGATCCCATCACTTGCTTGGGCAGCAACTGGTGTCATAAGGTGGCTGCAGGTTTGTTCTCTCCCTCATCATCCAAGCGGTAAAGCTTTGCTAGGATTTACAGTATTTGAGTGGCAGTATGGAAAGTATACTCTGCTATCTACTGGTAAACCTGTAGTACAGTTCCTCTTGAAAAGTATTAAATCTGGCATGCATCTGACTAAGCCATGTATCTTTGCTCTGTAGCATGTAACGTTTGCTGCTTTTCAGAACAAAGGATTCTAGATTTTGCTCTGTGTGAGAAGCAAGCAGCTGTAACAGCGTTAAAGGGATGAAATGGTGCTGTTTGGCATGCTCCTGATAGGAGAAAGGTGGCAGACTAGAGCTCCTTTGTAGGTGAGGGTTCATTCCACCTGCTTCAAAGTGCTGTTAGCAATCATAAAAGCTCTGTCTGTGGTCTTGCTTTAGCTTTGGTCTTGCTGCAGCCCCTGTGGAAGTGAGGGCCAATATGGCCTATTCTGAAAAATACTGATTGTGCTTTTTTATTCTTTTCCCAGGGCCCAGTCATTTACGCGCAGTTAGACCACTCCGGAGGACAGCACAGCGACAAGATTAACAAGTCAGAGTCTGTGGTCTATGCCGATATTCGGAAGAACTGAGATGAGATCCTAAGCTATCCAAAGGAAAACACACATTCAGACTGGAATTGCTTGAACAAGATTTGACCCAGAGAACTCACATGTGGCCTTTGATGCCTAGGCTAGGACCAATGCATGTGCATACAGAGGGAAAGATATATATGTATTGTGTGTAAATAGTCTATTTAATCGTACAGAAATGAGACCAGTGTTGCATGTTGAAATGCGGTAAGAATTTTGCTTATAAATTGCCAATATTCTTTTTTTGTATCTTGTGTGACGAGAGAGAAAGTGAAAACTCGCATCACAATTTTAAAATATTTTTATCTTGATTATTAATGGAGAAACTGGAAGATGCCTGAAGATTCTAGATTTGACCTGGAGATTCTTTTTTTGTCTATAGGGCCTAATTTCTTTTGTTCTGGTGAATATAAAGAAGATATATTCTTTATATTCACAGAGTTCTTTATGTATACAGGGTATTCATCTTTCCTTGGTCAGATTCTCAGTACAAGCTGCCTTCTCATATAAACTAGATGCTCTCACTTGGTCTTGTAAGCCAGATTCTGACTCCTAGCTGTCAGAAATGTATGTCTTAGCAGTGTAGGGGAAGGAAATATTTAGGCCTACCTGACCTGTGTAACACAGGTCGCAGAACTGTTTAGTTCTGTGTTGAGCCCATCTATTCAAGCTTAGCCCTTTAAGGTACAGGGGTAGTGTTGATCTAATGAATTTTGTGAAATGGTAGTTTACCTGTGAAAACTTAAGAGCTAGTGAATTAAAAAGATAGGAAGCTATAGCTGTAGGTGGTTGCCTCAGACTCTGTTGAGCCTTTCAATTAAATGTTTCTTCCTTGAAGATCTGTCATTTCATAAAAGCCTGAAAAAGGGATCTGGAAGCTGTAGTACTCCCTCACCTCTCTCCCATGGCTCTGTTATACCACTATCACTTCCTTAGAGATGCTTTATCTGTTCTTAAAAGCCTATAGTGGAGGCTGAATGACCTCTGGAGGAAATCTAGGGCTTCACTCTGTGGTTTCTTTGGTGTGTGTTTTTTTGTGTAACGTACATTTGCACAGAGGATGCAGAGGGCAGTTTATTCCCTTCCTCTCTGCGAGTCTATTACTTGAATATAATTTCTCAGCTTCTTGTTTCTAGATTAAACTCCTCATAGATTGTTAAGGTTCTGTGATCATTCTCTTCTGCTGAAGAGCTTTCTTTAGCTGACCCAGTTGTATCCTGAAATCTGAGTAGAAATGGCATTCCAGCTGATGTCTTCTCAGCATGGCATATAGTAGAAGGATTTCTGTTTTGTACATCCTAGTGTGGTGTTGACTTTTTTGTAGCAGCAAATAATTTTCAGTTTGGTCTACCATAATCCTTTCTCTCTGATTCTTATCTATTTCCTAGTTAGGTCTGTTTCGCAGAATCAGTCACAGAATGGTTGAGGTTGGAAGGGACCTCTGGAGATCATCTAGTCCAAACCCCCACTCCTCAAGCAAGGTCAGCTAGGACACGTTGCCCAGAACTGTGCCCACTTGAGGTTTGAGTATCTCCACAGATAGAAACTCTACAACATCTCTGGGCAACCTGTTCCACTGTTTGATTCCTTAGAGTGATTGAACAGTAAAAAAAAAAAAAGCTTCCTTTTGTTCAGGTGGAATTTCCTTTTTTTTTTTTTTTTACATTTCTGTCCATTTCCTCTTGTCCTGCCAATGAGTACTACTGAGCAGAGTAGTGCTCTTCATTCTCTCCCATCGAGTATTTATATACATTAATAACATCTCTTCTTCAGGCTGAAGACTCCCAGCTCTCTCAGCCTTTCCTCAGGGGAAAGATGCCCCAGTTCCTTTATCACCTTTGTGGCCCTGCACTGGACTTACTCCAGTAAGTCTGTATCTCTCTTGTACTGGAGAGGCCAGAGCTGAACACAACACTCCAGGTGTGTCCTCACCAGTGCTGAATAAGGGGCAAAGATCACCTTCCTTGACCTGTTGGCAATACCTTGCCTAATGCAGCCCAGGATACCATTTGCCTTCTTTACAGTAGGGGCACACTGCTGGCTTATGTTCAACGAGGTGTCCACCAGGAACCCCACAGGGCCTTTTCTGCAAAGCTGCTTTTCAGCCAGGTGGCCTCTAGCATGTACTGGTACATGGGGTTGTTCCTCCCCAGGTTCAGTACCTGTCTTTCTTGAACTTCGTGAAGTTCCTCTTAGCCCAGTTCTCAAGCCTGTCCAGGTCCCTTTCTTTGAATGGCAGCACAACTATCTGGTGTGCCAGCAGCTCCTCCCAGTTTTGTATTGTCTGCAAATTTGTCTCCACTGAAATTATGTTATGTCTTTTTCAGAACTCATCTTCAATTTGTCAGTTGAAAACTTGGTTTGAATTCTCACATTGTCCTCCACTGAGCTTGCAACACTTTTAGCTTGATATTCGCAAACTCAGGCTTACATTCCACTGTCATATCAGGTAAATGAAAAATAGTTCTGGGCCCATGGCAGGCCCTTTCAGAACCACATTAGATAATCCTTTAATTATTACAATGCAACCTTCATAGCTACTTTGTGTACAGTGTTTGGGGTTTTTTTCTGAACAAGGCTGAGTATGCCAACACTTTCATCAGGATCAGACTTCACTGGTTTCCTGACAACACCTGTTGTTAGAAGCCTCAAGCCTCATTAAGATCAGGATGAATCCTGCAGCTTTCCTTATCTAACAGGCTTTTATTTCCCAATGTTTGTTTTACACTTAGTATGAAATTAACACTTTTGACATGGTTGATGGAGAAACTTGATTTTGATCTGTCTGTGTTCATCTCTGTGCATCACCGTCTTTCTCCCCAGACATTTTTAGAGTAAGAGGGAGAAATGTGATGAATGTAGCGATCAAAAACTTGCTGCTATGGAAAGATAGGGCTGTCCTTGGCTCTGAAGTCTGCTACTAATGTTTGTTTCTTTTCCTGCTGGAATATACTGGAGTGGGAGCACAATCCTGATCTGGTGCTAACTTTAAGAAACACGCTCATCTAGTTGGTGCTGACTTTAGGAAACATGCTGATCTGGTGCTAGCTTTAGGAGACACAGGGATCTGGCTGGTGCCAACATTAGGAAACGCTGATCTGGTTGTTGCTGGCTAACTTTAGGAAACATCTCCTTCCATTGCTTTTGTTTAGCTACAGGTTGTGTGGCTGCTTGGATCCTCTTTGTGAGGGAAGAATGAACTTGGAAGTATTTTTTAAAAATGCTGGATTTTTTTTTAGAAAGAAACAGAAGTCCTTTCCCCCAGGAATAGCAGAAATCAGTCTGAATCCCTCTCCAGTGCAAAGGCTGTTGAACTATCTTTTTTTGTTTGTTTGTTTGTTTTTTGTTATGGAAACATGAACAATGTAGCTATTAAATAACTTATTCAAACTGAAGTCAAAAGAAGAAATGTGAGACAAGACTTGTGAACTTTCTGTCCCTCAGGTTATCATCTTAGCTTGTTTAATCATACGATAACCTGTGCTGTTGAAAGGGACTGATGCTAAATTGCCTTACTTAGTAAAGTCTGAGGAGACAGAGGACTTCTTTTATGGATAGCAAGCAGAGATTAACGTCAGAAAAGGGCATCATATCCTCATGTTATGGTTACCAGAAGTTTAACTCTGCTCTACTGTTATTCTCTTAATTCTCTGATGCTGTTCTTTGCAGCGTGGACTTTGAGGAGCACTAAGTGTGTTGTCCTTGTCCTGTTGCAGTATTGCTCCTAGCTGTTTTTAGGATCATCTTTTTTAAAAAGAAGTGCTGCGTGGCAGGCTTGCTGCAGCACAGCTGAGGGTAGGCAGCCTCTTTTGAGGCAGTAGCAAATGACTAAAATTGTTACGTGGGTCACAGCTCTTGGATAGTGGAGCTGGGGAAGGTCTATGTGATGAAAAAGACTTGCAATGAATTGTCTTTTATTCATCATGGAAACAAAACTGGGATCAATCTGAAATCCATTTCTCAGCTGAAGGGAAAAAATGGGTCTCTTATGGGTAAAAGTGACCTCTACCCATTGTAGGGGTGCAGTTTTGGATCCCCAGCTTGGGCTCTTGCAGCTAAGCCAGCTGGCACCCTCTAGAGACAGAGATTTGAATGGCATCATTCATCTTCCCTACTTTTAACAGAACCACAAAGTGGAAAACTTGGCTTTTTATTAACAGTAGATATATTCTTCCTTATTTTTGATTACCAGAAATGGATTTTGAGACCAGGATTACAAATAAATATAAAGTGTCAATCTGAGTAAATTGGTAGCTGTACTCAGTACATCAAATCTCCCTTGCCTCTTTTGACTTCATCAGTTTTTCTGTGAGGGAGATGGTCAGCATGTTCATGAAATGGCATTAAGAGCCATTACAGGGTGACAAATATGTCCCTGTAACTAATTGAATGATGTGTTATTTATAACTGGAGACCCATAGGATTTTGTTTTTAGTGATATTTCTATTTGTGACTAGAAGAGCTGGAATTAGGTTTTTAACTTTTTAAAACATCAGTCTTGTAACTGCAGTAAACGTGCGTATGCAGCTTAGAAGCTGCATTGCCTACGAGTGGCTTCAGTGAGGTCAAGTGTGGGCTGTTTGATTTATAACCAAAACACCTTCAGTCTGCATTGAAATCTTGTCTTGGAATTTTACATTATTGCTGTATCTACCTAGGACCTCAAATACAAAATGTTCTTATGGTATAATAGGTGACAGAAATATTTTCTTTGTAAAATCATCAAAGTTAAGAAGGTGCGTAAGACTTCTGGGCTGTGGCCACACCCCTGTGGTGCTAGTATTTAGTGTATTTATTTTTATATGGGAGACTACAAAACCGTATTAACTATGCTCAGCAATTATACTCTTCTTGAGGCTTCTCTTTCCCTTCTCTCCACTGCCCTAAAGCTAATAAGCCCTTTCATTTAAAGGTATTTTTGCACTCTAAAATTGTAAGTTCAATGCCTTTGGAGATCAGTGTGCTGTGCAATCTGTTCTGTCTCCCTGCAATGCCAGTTGTTTTTATGTGGTAAATGTAATTGGAAACATAGACTGGGTACTTTTTCTTTGTAAACCTCTGTCTTGGAGGTATGCAAGAGAACAAACACCTGTAAGACAGGTGTATAATCTGTGTGAGGGAGCTAGATATGCATTGCATGGCCTGATTACATGAAGAGCCAGTGTACCAACTATTAGTGCTTTTGCTTTTACAGACTCATCTGGAAACAGTTATCTTGGATATTTTCTTCTTGAATAGCCTTTCTATTGTAATCTTGTGAATATTTTAATACACTTTTTTTTCCCCATTACTGATTTGCTGGGTGACTCTTATCTGGTTACGGACTGGGAAGGGAGAGGGACTGAAATGACCACCCCTGTTCCTGCTGATATTACTCAGTCACTGCAGTCTGCTCAGCAAACAGCACAGCTGGAGAGTTCACTTTTTGAATGGATACCTTGTATTACCACTTCAGCTAGGAGAACTAAGAAATGCAAGTGAAACTGTAGCAGAATACAGGTAGGAGAGGAATGGCTTCATAGCAGGACAGCCTCTGAAAAAGGGGAGCTGACAGACTGTCATCAGGTGCGTGACTTGTAAGAATGGAAAATGCTTTCCTTAAGTATCCTGCACAAATAGTTTGCACAGGATAATATAACATTATAGATAGGGTGAGAAAGGAGGGGACATCAGTGCCACAACAAGGTGGTGTAGCTCTTCTAACTATAGAACAGTTTCCTTTCGTCTCTGTCTTTGCCCTGCTGGAGTGATAACACAGCTGTTGACACACTGGAAGGAAGGAAAGCCATCCAGAGGGACCTGGACAGGCTGGAGAAGTGGGCCCGTGTAAACCTAATGAGGTTTAATAAGGCCAAGTGCAGGGTGCTGCACTTGGGTCGGGGCAACCCCAGGTATTTATACAAACTGGGGGAAGATCTCCTTGAGAGCAGCCCTGCGGAGAAGGACTTGGGGGTCCTGGTGGACGAGAAGCTGGATATGAGCCGGCAGTGCGTGCTTGCAGCCCGCAAAGCCAACTGTGTTTTGGGCTGCATTAAGAAAGGGGTGGCCAGCAGGGAGAGGGAGGCT
>WKFP01015467.1:3157888-3256020 GCA_011057875.1 Pterocles orientalis
TATAAACAGGAGGGGGAGCGACTGTTTACGAGGGTGGATAGTGATAGGACAAGGGGGAATGGTTTTAAATTAAGACAGGGGAGGTTTAGGTTAGAGATGAGGAGAAAGTTTTTCACCCAAAGGGTGGTGGCACACTGGAACAGGTTGCCCAGGGAGGTCGTGGATGCCCCATCCCTGGAGGCATTCAAGGCCAGGCTGGATGTGGCTCTGAGCAGCCTGGTCTAGTGGTTGGCGGCCCTGCATATGGCGGGGGGGTTGAAAATAGAGGATCACTATGGTCCTTTTCAACCCGGGCCATTCTATGATTCTATGATTAGGGGGAGGTAAGGGTGGAGAGAGACTTAATAACAGGACTTTGCTTTTCTGTTTCAAGGCATTCACTTTCCTGAAAGCTGAATCCTGAAGAAGCTACTCTGTCTCAGCTATCTTTTTCTCTTCGATATAAATTCCTGGGCTCTGGTAGTGACTCCCAGCTTCAGTGGAAGAGGTCTCGGAGAACCTGCCAGGCGAGCTCACTGATGCCATGCCCGGAACACAACTGCCTTGTACTTCTCAGTAACAGATGAGCTTTTGCAGTGTAATGTAAAGCCTTTGCTCAGAAGCTGTTTCACAGCGGCACATTTTTTCCTCTTTACAGGAGAGTAAGTAGGGAGAGATCTTGACTTTCAGGGAAGGCTTCTGTGTTTATTCACAAACGTGCCACAAATAGGATCAGATCACTGCTTCCAAAGCTTTGGAGAACTGACATGTACATGCTTCCCAAGTGCACACCTTCACAGGAAATCTGTATGTAGTTAAGGAGGGGGTGGAAAGTGAGTAGGAGAAGCTTTGGCTGTTTTATTTTTCATGCTCCCAAGAACCACGTACTTAAATGTGCCCATCTTCTGCCTCTAGTTGAAAAGGCTGACATAAGCTGAAACACCTATGGCACACACTAGTTTGCCCTCCTCTTGTTAAAGACAATGTTGGCTGGGAAACAAATGACACTGAAAAGAATATCCTTACACTACTGGGAAAGAGCATTGGGGAATGAAATGCAGATGTTACTGTTGTTGGTTACTGAAGAGTATGGTAAAACCTCATGTAGGTCTGACTGTGACATGAAAGAAGATTACTCCAGTCTGAGGCTCTCGCTGACTGTCACCAATACCGAGTCGCTCCTGCTGCTGTTCAGTAGAGTCAGGTGAGGTGGGGCCAGCAACTCATTCTCGGCACAATCCACAATCAGTTTATTTTAAAGAGACAATATAAGACACACAATTTTACTTCAATTTAAAAGTTTGCACTTTATTTAAGTGTATGGAGATACTTTTGTTATTTGCACTTACAAAACATTTGATCTTTAGTCATTTAGATTTTCTCAGAGGAAGAAACATTAAAATTAGAGAAGCTAGGTCCCATGGGGAAGGGTTTGTGCGTTGTTGAATTTCTCCTGTTGGGTTAAGCATCTCATTACTGCAGCTGCTCTTTTTGTTTTGCTTTTAGTTCCTGATTATACCTATGGGGGGAAAAAAAGACCACAGATTTAAGAACAGAACACCAATTACAATAAAAGTGTCTTCCTAACAATCTGTTCAGCAGAGGTTTAAAATTGAAACAGACTTGAGGCTGGAAACTCAGGATAGAATAGTTTAGTTCATGTAAGAAGTTCCAAATTAGTTGTTAAGTTTGCCTCATTCCTGGCCAGTACTGAAGCCAGAGAACTCCCAACTTTCCCTCAAGAAATAATTAAAAAAAAAAAAAAAGCTGCTCTGCTTAAGAAGCCTTTGATCCAGCTTGAACTTACACATCTCAACACTGAAAGCTGACAGAAGCTCAAACCTTATGAGAAGGAGAAAGTCTAGGCTGCTTGTCAGACAGAAAGAATGCCACAGACCCTGAAACTACAGCTTACATAAAGCATTCCTTAAAACATGCTCTAGCTATACTGAAAATATTTAAAGCTTCACTCCCACTCAATGGGAAAGCTAACCATGTAGCAAAAAAGTTCTGCAATGTTTAATTAATTGTTCAGTTTCTCCCGCCTGTTGCACTAACACTGAGGCTGGTAGAATTTATAAATTCCTGGTTAAAAGTAGGTGGTGTAAATACTTATAGTATGTAAAGTAGTGCTGCTTAATACAAACCTCCATATTCGGAAGAGTTGAGAGCCACCAGCACAGCCAACAAAAAAGTTCACAGCAAACAGACTCCAGTTTTTAGGAATAATAACTAGAGAGTACCTTGACCAAATAAGACCTGTTGAATGAAAGGGAAAGTTTAAAGATGCTAAGTCTTTAAAGTTAAGTATTCAGACATTCCCCTAAGTGTGGAGACAGAATCATGTGCCAGTTAATTAAGTTGTAAACAAGTTTTACAACTTCATGTTAGACAACTGCTTTTCTTATAACTAGCTGTTTCTCAGTTAGAAGAGCATCAAGTGCTATTGGGACAGCTATGGGTACGTATTGCATTTTTCCAAAATAACTAGACAGTAAGGTCAATCATAGTCTTAATATCAAACAAAGAACCTCTCTACTCTACAGTAGTCTAAACCTTAATTCTCCAGCACAGTTGCAGGGTAGCAGCAATTTGCTGTAGGATATTCAGCTTGCTGCACCAGCCTAGAGATTACAGATTCTACCAGTCAAGAATGGATTACATATAACGCAAAATGCACAGCACTGTGTCAGATATCAAAATAAAGTCCAGAGAAGGATGAAGGTGGCAGCTGTAGTTTTGATTTTCAGCTTTAGCTGCCACAACTCTTGCCCCTGACAAGACCTGGTAGAACACTTCGAGAAACACTTGTTTCTGCTGGTGTTAAAATTCATGGCATACAGCAGTGCAGCAGTCCGTGCACCACTGCTTCCAACCTCTTTTAACACATGGAAATTCTTAACAGTTACATCAGTGTAATTACCCTACCATTGTTTAATCCCTTAAAGTCTGTTCTAAAAGAGTCACTATATCCTGGACTGATTTCAAAATTACTTGACCTGAAGCAAAACAGGTCACTTAGTGGAATGAGTGGCATCATTGTAACTTAAGGGATGAAACTCATATCCTAACTTGTAACAACTTGCTCTGGACAATTCCAAATTAAGACATGGGTAGAAAACTGTTATATAATCACAGAACTCTTACAGATTTAATAACAAATATAGGTCTGTCCTAGAATCATCATGCCACAGCAATAGTGAGAGCCAGCATATTACAGTTAAGCCTTTTCTATAGAAGTAGATTAGCACTGATGGAGAATTTGGAAAGAAGTTTTAGAGAAGGTGCTATGTAAAAGCATGGAGTAACTTTGGCTTTACCTGTAGCCATTAGTACTGCAGACTGTGCTGTGCTGAGCTTTTCTGCTGGTCTGGTCATATCAGCCATTCCAGCACATACTAAACCCTGTAAAGAGAAATTCAGTGAGCACAAGTACCAGGACCTCCTGTAACAGATCAAATGCTTTACAAGGGGAAGTTCCTTCATAGCTCAGTGCTTGTTCTATAGGCATTATGCAGGAGATGGGATGCATCATATAAGTGGAGTAATTAGACTCTCAGAGACACCATCCACTTCTAGTCCTTTGTGGTAAGAATCAAAACACATTTACAGGGGTGCAACTGGCTTGCAATAAAATCCCAGGCAGTGGCAATTTTGTATTAGTTTAAGAACAAGGCTAATTTAAGCACAGCTGCTTAAGAAAGCAGATAAAAAACAAATTTGTTTTCATGCAACAAGTAGCAGCTTATCTAAATAAGGCCCTTCTTCCTAAAGCTTAGGCTAAGTAAGATATTGCTGGTAAAGATGTAGGTGTGACACCATATAGTCTTCATTCAGCTTCATCTGGGGAGGTAAAAGTGAATCTTTTTTTACTATCATTTCAATAAAAGCGGAAAAATTCCAGGTGAAATGAGGAATAGTTTGGCTGATATACTTGACAACTTTACTAGCACAGTGGTTGATTTGTTTTGTTGTGTTACTGCCCTCTACTGGAGATAATGTTTTCATGTTCATGTTTACAGGAGTTAACACACACACACAAACACGCAAAACCCCCACCAGCCCCAAAATCCCCCAAATAAGAGAGTCATAATGCTTTTAATTCACTGACTGCCACTGAGGACTCCTTTGGCTCCAATCAAGAAACTAATTTTCAAGGGTAGAGACTCCTGTGTGCTGCCCCAGTTATGGGATTGATGTTGCTGCAGTGGTGCCATGGGGATACAGACTTCAACACACTTGGGTAACTGCAGTAAACATGCTTTTGCCATGGAGGGGGAAAGTAATTTTAACTTCTCAGTGAAGAACTTCACTGTGAGCTTAGAGAGGTCTTCCTGCACGTTCACAAAAGAAAAACCACCAGTGTATAAACCCTTTGTTACAGCGGTCAACAGCAGCCTGCTCAGAAGAGTTACCTGTATGCTCAGGCTCAAGAGCACGTTGCCTGGAACAGCCTCTGACAAAGGTGAGCCACAGTTACTGCAGCTCCAGTTTAGATTGAAAAGGAAACCAAGCTACAGCTTAGAGCATCATGTGTTGCCTGTGGCCTATAAAAAGCTGGGATTCACAATGGCAAACTTGAAAACCGGCTGGTAATAAGAAGAGCAGGTTATATCCTTGCTTGTTATCAAACAAGATCAAACAGCTTTATGATTTTAGAGCTCATTTATTTTATCTGTACCAATACAACAACTAGGAAGCGTACAGTGAGTTAGGAGGAGGCATATACTTTACCTGTGCACAGACATAGCTAAGGGCTGTAACCAAGTGGGAAGCAGAACTGCACAGGAAGCGGCGAGCTACATATCTAGCCAAAATGGCAGCTGCCTTTTTTCTCTTTTAGGCAGCTGCTCATGTTTCCTGAAGATTACCTTGCACTCTGACATGCTTTAACCTGCCTTCAAACTTTGAGGCTTAGGAATTGCCTTCCTTAAGATTGTCTTCAGATTCCTCAATCTCAGAAGAAATACTTGCTTTAAGAGTTTTGAATTACATCCTAGCTCATGCCTACTTTGAGCAACACTTAGTGTTTCACAAGAGAAAGCTTTTGTGAAACTTTCAGTGAAGAGTGTAATTATTCCACAAAGCATTTTCCCCCTGGTATATCCCCTACATATTGCACTATGTGTTGTGAAGGCTAATTTTGTTCCTCCCTGTATATTGAAAATTAGAGCCTTGGTATTAAATCTGTAGGTTCCAATATCTGCTGGGAAATGATTGCTTGCTCAACAGGCTGCTGCAGATTGCCTGCTGATTGACATCCAGACACCACCTGGCATATTATGCCATATTATACTTACCCATTTCATAATAGGTGCCCAGAAAAACACTGTTTTGGGACCTGAGGGAAGGGGGGGGGGAAGAAAAGAAGTTAAATTATTCAGTGAGACGTGGCTGTTTTAATATCCACAGTAAATTTTGGTTTTGTTTTGTTTTTTAAATAATGAATTGTGTATATTAGCAACAGTTTCTACCACTGCACAAGCTCTATCACCTAATACTCCTAGTTTATCAACTTGGTGCATCAGCCTTCAGAGGTGTAATCGGTCCACACATTTCTGCAACAGATGAGTAGGATTTTGTACTTTTAAGCAAACAAGGACACTAGAGCAGGCAAAATGCATTTAAAGAGTTAGGATAAGGTCTAGGAATAGTGAAGACCATTTCTGTATAATGATTAAAAGCTACTCTACAGCTGGACTAACTTAATTAGTGTGTGAAATCTTTGTGAACTGAATCTTGTAAACTAAAACCCAAAAATATTTTATTACTGGCACTGTAATAAGTCAGTCCCTCCTTCCCTTCCCAAATCACAGCCCATGTTGATGCTACAGAAGACATGCTGCACAGGGCCTTCGATGCTTTATAGTGAGAGTAGAAATTGCAAATGTAAGTAGCAGTAAATGGCACAAGGAGAGTATCTTCCTTCACATCTAACCTGAATAACCTCTGAATAACCATGTCTTTCTAGCAGAAACAATGCTTTCCACCCAGTCAACCCCACATTCCAATAATCTACCAAAAGGCAAAGGAGGATTATGGGGGAAGAGGTGCAAATCCACAGAAAAAGAAGGGAGAAAAGTCAATACAACAGAATCTGAGGGGAAAACATCTTTCTTACACACAAATATATCTTACGGTGGTGCTAAAATGGCAACTGGTTGGTGAAGACAAAGTACTGTAATGCCACACCTACAACGTGTAGGCTGCCCACCATCCCAGAAATCATTAATCTAGGACTACTGCTTGAAGTCTTAAGAAAGACCACGATCCAAAGTATCAACCCAACACACTGGGAGACAGTCAGGACACTGGTTTCAATTTCACCAAAACACTTTAAGTTTTAGGTCTCTCTAGGCCACTCCTCAGCATTCTGATAACATGCAAGATGAAGCCAAGTTTTCACTGTAGCATGTTACATATTATGAGTAAAGTTTTTAAATATAAATGATAAAAAGCAGTCCTAGTGTTTATGTGAACTAATTTTTCATTAACAAGTCAGCCTGAAAAAGGCCTTGCAGTAACTATACTCCTTGCTTTAAGCACCCTCAGGTTTAAAACTATGACTTCAGAAAAATTAACCATTAGGTTTCTACAGCAAGCACCTGTGAAGCAACTCATAATTTGGGGGATAAGACCAATTGTTACAAATATCAGTTGCTCCATTACCTTAAAGCCAACTAAGCCCTATAAAAGGGCAGGGCAACTGTAGTACAGAATGCAACAAAAACTGGCTTGGCAGCTTTGCATAAAGCCCTCTTAGACCCACTCTGCTGGTGATAGCGATCAAGTTTCAAACTACAGTTAATAACTACTAGCACATTACTTTTCTCTTGAATAACAATGTTTCTACCTACACAGGATTTAAATTTTTTTAGGATGCATGGGATTGTACAGCCACTAAAACTGTCTAATATTGTTGAATAAATACAGCTCAATATTCATCCATGAAAGCAACTTCAGTTGCTGTTGTCTTGGACAGCTACTTAGTATGTCTGTATCAGGCTTCAAATATAGCTTGTCATAAATCAGCCTTACAGAGGTCCCATGGAAGTAGCTTTAATTACTGTCATCTGTTTTATTCTAAAACACAAATCCAGATTTGGAGTACTAGAGATGTGGGGCAAGTATAAATTATTAAATTGACATTCCCTAAACCAGCTAGTAAGGTTTTCAAGAAGATGCACATTATTTTTTATTAATAATAGATAACTCAATAATTTAAAACTGCTGACTACAAATGTAAGAAACAATTGAAGACAAGTGAGGTACCAAGCTAAGCCAAGCTTGTTATAAGGGAAGACTGTCAAATGCCTCAAACAGAACATCTCTCCTGGAGGCACTCCAGTAAGCACCGAGCCAGGGTGAGCTCTTCCCAGATCCTGACACCCCGTATTTTTTAAGGATTAATTTGACAGCAGCACATCAGAGCAGGGACATACAAAAGGCTAATTTGGATATCATGTGTGTAACTAGTTTTTAGAATTTACAACTTCTATTAAATGTAAGAAGTCTTTGTCCTGGAGAGCTTAGTTTAATCGGACAAAGTGAAGCAGAGAGGCCAAGGAGACGGAGCACAAGCTCAGCCCACACTTCCCTGTGGCTGCCAAGAATCATGTTCCCTGCTCTGTGGCAGTCTGGGGAGTTCGTGTGCTGTACCTCAGTCCCTTTGTTGCCCTCCAGCAGCCTCGCTCTGTGCAATGCCAGCCAAAGAAACTGCTTTTCAAACCAGGCATCAATTATTTTACTGGAAGCTTTCTTTGTGCCAGAAAAGAAGTAATTTAGAATTTCGTGATGATGACACTTATATTCCTAAATTAGACTAGAAACTTAGATACCACCAGAGATAAAACGCGAGCCTTTCACTTTCAACCTACTTGTTTTATAGAGTGACATATATTGCGTAATTTTCTCACAGACCCACCTTCAAGACATTCAAGGCTGAATCAGAAGTTGCAGAGGTTCAGTTTCAATACCTGCTTGCTCTGTGGCTTTTCTCACTTATGCCATCAGTATGGATTATGGCAGATATCTATATGTATTTATACATACACACACACAGAGTCCCTAAAAACTGGATTTAAAATAATTAATTTCAATACTATGATGGTGAACAGGAGTGGCCCACAGGCAGTTCCATGAAGTGAAAAGCACTGCAAGAAAACCTGCAAAGCCTTTTTCAAAGAGTACTACAGTTCTGATGAAGAATAAACATAGATTTCCCAGCGCTTGCCATGCCTTGTATTCAGTAAAAGCAATTGCAAGCTGCTGCATTTCACCCAGGATGAATGTGGCACTCAAAGGCTTCGCACCTTTACAGTGGAAGTGCTGGGCATATTGACTTTTTATATACAAAAGTCACATTCATGCCAAATATACATATATATATATAGGTCTAGTGAAGTCAGTACAAGTCAGACATTTTGATAACTGCAGTTTTCACTCTTTAATTGTTATGTATTTAAAGCAACAACTTTCAATTCAAGAGAGGACTTCCATAGAAGAATGGAGCAACAGACTAAAAACTAAAGTCCATTTTCACAGTGCATATTCCAGGTAGGTGAAGAGTCAAGGATGCATACTGCACTGAAACAAAACAGCTGGAACAGCAGCCTATGGGATTTTAGGATTTTATCGAGCACTCTTCTTAACTACCCTATGGAATTTGTTTACATGACAAACATCACCTAAATGGCACCGAAGCAGATCACTTTCAAAGAGGTTTCTCCGTAGTAACACAAAAACCATGTTTGCTCAAGCAAAGGTAAGCTCTAGGTCAGGTAAGGGTAGCTCACTTCAGGGAAACTCGAGCCCTTCCTTTCCCACAGGAGCGCTTCAGCTTCGACAGTGGATTCATAAAGAGCACGAGCTGTCTTTGGTAGGAGCCAGATTAATCAGTAACAAAATAAAGCAAAGAGCAGCTTGACTTAAACCTGAGTATGCTTCAAGATCAGAAATCCCTGCAGCGCTCTCCCCTATTTTTTCAGCACGTCCATTGGGAAGAAGGGACTGCTGAAGCCTTCAGGACCCTCTGCATTCGGATCAGGGAGCTCATCCGTTCCCCAGCTTCAAACCCTGCAGTAACGTGACAGTGACACTCAAGTACTGGGTATCGTGATAGTGACACTTGTGCATTGCCGCAGACGAGAATAACAATCGCTATTGTGTCCGCCTTTTTTTTTTTCCCCCTTTCCAAATAAAATAAGTTTTCCCTGAAGAAGCAGCAGCCCACCCTTCGGCACCACCCCCTGTCAGAACCGCGGCTACCCAGGCCCGCCTCCCCCCCTCCAGCCTCCCCAGCCTGGCAGGGACGGACGGACCCGTCTGCCGCCCCCCACCTCTTCCCCCGCGGACCCACCCGGAGGCCAAGGTGACCCCCCGGCCTCTGGCGCGGAGACTGCGCAGCCCGGCGGCTGCCACCGCCGGCTGAGGACGCCCCGTTACCTGCCGGGTGGTTGTAAAAGGGCCGGAACCGCGGAGGCAGCTTGAGCTCGATGCGGTCGAGCATCCGGTGGTAGGAGGCACGGAGCCCCGCGACGGCGGCTGCCATGTCGGGGCAGCGAGGAGGACCGGGCGGCGGCGGCGGGTCGGCGGGCGAAAGGGTGCCTGCAGCGCTGCCCCTCCGCGACCCTCCGTCCTTCCACCGCCCCCAGCAAGCCCCGCCCACCTGTCACCCCGTGCCGGGGGGAGGAGCGCCGCTCCCCCGCGCGCTGATTGGCAACCTGTGCAAGGCGCGGGGCGGGGCGAAGGGGTTCGCGCAGCGTTATTGGTTAGGTCGGCTTGCCCCCGCCTTGTGAGGAGAGCTGGCGCCAGCGCGCTTGGGAGAGGCATCCCGGGCGCCTTCGGGAAGGGCACGAGTGCCCGGCTCAGAGATGGCTGCGGGCGCCGCTTCGCTCTCCCATTCAAGATGGCCGTCGCGGGAAACCCTGGGCCACGACTACATGCCCGAACACAAGATGGCCACTGTGTGGCTTCATCGCTTGGCTGGAGAGCCGGTGTGGCCAGCGAAGCCGAGCGCGTCGTCGTCATCCGTCGGTTCCACAACGTGCCCTCCCCTTTCGGAGAAGGGCGGGGGGCGTCCCCCGAGACAGTGTTGCTAATTCTCGCGAGAGCCCATGTTCTCGGAGCGCTGGGCCCCCCCCTGCAGTGGGGGCGGGGCGCTGCGGGGGCGGGGCGCCATGCATGGGGGCGGAGCGCAGAGCCGCTGCCGCCGGCCGCGCCGCCGATCGCTCGCCGTCGGTTCCTCGGCGCGAAGCGGGAGCGAGAGCTCCGCGCGCGCGGGCCGGGGGGTTTTCATGGTGATAGCGGGGGGCGACCGGTACCAGCGGCACCCCGAACACCCCTTTCTCTTCCGCCACCCGCGCCCCTTCCCCGCGGGGCCATGTCCCGCGGCCACCCCCCCCATCTGCTGTGGGACGTGCGGAAGCGGAGCCTGGGGCTGGAGGAGCCCGGCCTGCTGCGGAGACACTACCTGGGTAAGGGCGGGGGCCGCGGCGGGGGGCGGGCTGCGTTGAGCCGTTCTTAGCGCCCCCCCGAGGTGGGGAGGGGGCCGGGCGCCCCTCTCTCCCCACGCGCGGGGCAGGGACAGGTGACAGCAGCTTCTTCCCCTCCCCCGGGAGGGGCGCTCGGGCGGGGCGCGGTGGGCTGAGGGTCCGCGAGGAGCCGGGTGCTGCTGGCCGGGGACCGGCGCTGAGCCCGATTTTCCTCCGCTCCGGCGCTGCCGCCCCCGGCTGGTTCCGCTTCCCCTCTGGGCCGGGCTGTCCCGTAGCAGCGGGGGCTGCGGGCGCCGAAGTTTCCTGTGCCCCGCGTGGGGTGCCCTCCCCCCCCCCCGGGATTTGTCCCCTGCCACCCCCCTATTCCCCAGCCGTTGGGGGTTCCGGGGCATGGCAGGACCCTCGGCTGCCTCCGTGCTCCGGTGCCCGGCGGCCCTCGCCCGCCCCTGTCCTTCCCCGAAGGAACTGTTGCGTGCGGGAGATCCGGCGGGGAAGTTGGGCGGCGACAGCGGCTGAAAATAGAGCGGGAGCCGTGGTTTGTGCCCGGGGCTGAACAGGCTCCGGATTTACCGGCCTTGAGCCTCTAAAAAAAACCCCACGGAAGTGGTGGGATAACGGCGTGCTTGTTCTCGGGGCTGTGAGTGTTTCCTGGGTTTGGAGAGCTGGCGGCTGGGCAGAGCCGCCTGTGCGCGCTGGTGCTGGCTGATCCGGCGGCTCTTTGTGCTCGCAGCCGCTCTGCAGAACCTCGGGGAGGTTTCTCTACAAACGCCTCAGCCTCTTGCTGCCCTCTCTTTCCCACGCTAAGCTAGTTATTTTCACTTTCTAAGTGTCCTAAATTAAAAACAGCGTTAGTTTCGGTTTACAGGGCTTCAGGGAGATTTCTGTAATGTAAAAGAGCTACTGATACTCTGTGGAATGGCGCAGGTCACTTTCATTCTGCATCTCCCCCTTCCCAAAAATATGTATAAAAAAATAATGTTTTTTTGGAGTTATGGCAGGCTGTTGCATGTATCATAACGACACTCTGGTCTGGGGGGGGCTGGCTCTCCAGGGAAGATGGCTTATTGGTCGCAAACACATTCCTTTGTGCTTGTGTGGCAAAGTCATTCCTGCTTTTGAGTCAAAACGTTGAGTACTTGAGATGGAACTTACTCACAGCGTGGTGAAATGTGTATTTTTTTTGTACCTCCTAGGCGTTTCTGACTGTGGTGGGTATTGGTTTTCATTTGGTTCCCTGGTGGAATTTAAGGTGGCATATCACATTACCCAGTCTAACATGGTAGTTTTCTCTCTGTGGTCCCTGAGCCCTCGGTGATCCACAAAAGGTAACTGAGAAAAGCCAGGCCATTGCTGGTAGGCTTCCACATATTACAGAGAAGGTGTATGTGTGTGTAACACCTATGTGCACAGAAGTCCTTTGGGAAACTTTGGAGGTTTTAAAGTTAAAAAAGCATGAAACCTAATGGTCTAACTGCTTTTGATTTTTATTATGTCTTGAGGGCTGTGTTTGGCCAACTCATAGCTGAGGATTGTCCTAACTTTTAGTGACCAAACACAGATATCCTTCTGACTGGATACTTAAGGATTTAGTTGAGGGTGGGTGTTTTGGGTTTGGTGTGTGGTGGTTTTTTTTTTTTTTTTGCCTGCTCTAGTTGCAGCAGAAAAGCTTGGTGTTAAAATTAGGACTGTAGTGTGTAGATTTTGAAGAGGCACCATAAGAACTTTCAGTTTTTGGTTTTACTTTTACATGATTGTGTCTCTGACACTTGAAGTATTAAGATTTGATCAGTAGAAATCAACCTCCTGGATTTATTAAGATCTCTTTTCTGGACACTGCTCCAATAAAATGTGCGTAACTTTAGTAAAAAACAAAATCCCTCTGGTGACTAGGTTAAGGTCTCATATTTGCTGTTTTTAATTTAACCCAAACATGTTCAGGTGCTTTATAGCTCTGAGAAAATAGGACCAATTGATGTTAAAATCTGCGTTGGTGGTGGCAAGAGTTGCTCAGTCCTTACTGACTTCTGCTTTTAACTTGGTGAGCTCACTCTTGTATTCAAAATGGCATTTATGGCCTTTATAGTCCCACTAATTTTGCTGCTAGACAGGTGTGATTGCTCGTGTGCAGGTTTACCAGATGACAGGTCTGTTGTTGTGCCTTTTTGTGTGCAGTTTAGTGTATATATGGGTCTTTTTCAGGCTTCAGCTTTTAGAAGCTCAAGTAGGAGCTTTGCTGTTTGGACACAGATTGAGGCCGCAGTGGTCAGATGGGTGACACTGATTGCTGGTCGTTGCTGATTTAGTCTGAATGGCAAGTAAGGTTTCTTCCTATTTATACCGCTTTAACAGCCTGACAGAACAAATGCAAGTCAAGTATTTAATTCTGACTTAGTAATAGTATTGGGAAAGTCGAGGCATTGCTGATGTGGTTTTTTTGCCTTTTTTGTTTGTTTGGGAGTTTTGTTTTGGTTGTGTTTTGGGTGAATTTATCAAAACATTTATGGATACCAGTACAAAATAAAATAGGTTATGTGTCCCTTCGTTGTCTGCTGCTCTTTTTCAGACAGCAAATCAGAGGAGAAACCTCATAGCAAATCCATAACTAAAAATGCAGTTCACAGTGTGTTGGAAGGGAGATGTGTATGTATGAATGATACTTAGTGAACCATTCATTTGGATAGTGTGGTTTGCTACAGTGTAAAATACGGTGAATAGTGAAGGCGTCTATGTATTGAAGGAAGACATCTGAAAACTAACTACTGTTTCCTATTTACTCCGTGTTTCAGTTTCATGTGAACTGGCAATCAAGTGGCACTCTATTTATAGCCTCTTTCAGCTTTCGAAAACAGCTGCGCCAGGAGAGATCTGTGCATCATACTGTACCTTCCCATGCAGATAGTTCACTCCTGGAATTCATGTACTTGCAAAACTCTGGCTGATTTTGCAAGTTCTGTAAATAGTTGCTCTGAAACCTTCTCAGTTCTGGACAGGGTTCTAGAGGAAAGTCTTGTGGAGATGGGGCAATGTATATGTACTTGGGATGTGTCCATCAGATGTTGTCATTCGGTAAGAACTCCTACTGTGATAATGGATGGAAACTGGAGTTTCAGACTACTTTCAGTTGTTAAAAACATCACAGTGATTTTACACTGAAAAACATTGGTAGTAAATTGTGGTATGCATTTTAAATTCTGCTTTGAAACTGGCAAATATAATAATTCAGTCATGGTACTTCCCCAAGAATCCCCAAATCTTTGTTGAAGTTTTGTATCATTGTGGCAATATTTCAGTGTCTAATGAACATACCAGTTCTGGTAGAAAGTAAAGTGTTCAGTGCCATCGCAGAAAGGCCTCTGTGGATGAAGTGTAGGATATAATAATTTGACTAGAGAAATAGCAGCATGGGTTTCTTGCAAGAAAGAAGTGAGTTCATAATTCTTCTGAAGTATTTCATATCATGGCTTTATTTGCTTTTCTGTGAAAGGTCGTGCAGCTGAGGATGGCTCTGTATAGCCAGGAGGAAGACTTTTTTGTTTGTTTTTAACTGGCATAGCAGGTTATCCAGAGAAAATGTGTTAGTCTAAAGTAGCTTGCAGAGAAACTGATTCTGTTTTTTTAGCACTGAGTGATTGTTGGAAGTTGTGGTACTTGATAAAATGGAAGCAAGTATCAAAATAAGTCAGTTCTTCCTAATCTCCTATATCCTTGTTCACATACTATTTTCTAACATCATCTTTCATTGTGATATGAAGTTTTTAAGCTTACCAGGTTTCTTAGATATTGACGTGATGCTGTCTCCTGAGCTTCTTCTCCCCTCTCTGTTTCATATTCCTAACTTTTTCTCATCCTGTTTTGTAAGATTTTGTAAAGGTTTGAAATCTATAAATTAACTGTAAGGAAACCAGTAGTTAAGTTCATTGTGGTCAAATTTTGTCAAGTTTCAACAGCTATTGCTAAAGAGAGAACTGTAAATATAATATTATGTAGGTAGGGACAACTTACTAAACTAATCAGGTGTCAGTAGTTCCCCCTCTTTACTGAGGTGAAGCATGGTAAAACCAGAACTAATGAGAGTTTTGCAGTAAGTTGATTGCCTTATTCATAGGTAGGGTCAAATACAGGATAGACAAGAATAGCTCTTACACATATGGACAACCAATTAGATATTGACTGTGTTACACTGATTGCCTGATTCTTTTATAAAACTAGTGGTGGCTGATTGAATGTAGATAGAATAAGGTATTGCACTTGTTGAACATTTAGTTCTTCCTAAAATATGTTGCCCAGGATGGGAGAGTGAGACTGATTTCTTAAAATACTGAAAACTTTCATTCTCTCTGTTGCTTTCTGTTGGACAAGCAAAAAAACTAAATCCAGCAGAGATGGAAACTTGAACCTTAGGGAAAACAACTAGAAAGAGGTGTGATATTTCCCCAATTTTTGCTGCAGCTATATTTCAACACATGGTATCTTAGTCTTTGAAAGTTATGCAGAATAAGAAGGGTCAGACGGCTTTAAAATTATTAGCTTTGTAGTTGGTGTTCGTGCAGACTTGGAGATAGTCACAGAGTATTTAATCAGCCTTTCTTCTTGAATTCTTTGCGTAATACTGTAGATATTTAGTTATTTTCAGGTGCGTTGTTACATTTCATGTCCTAAACCTCTGGCATTAATTTTCTTTTCCAGCACAAGTTAAAACCACTGCATCTGCCCCATAACTAAAAAAACCCAGAGTTGGTAGAGGTGTTTTATGTTGTTTTTCCTTCTACAAGTCTAACAAATTAACTGCTCTTTGAAAAGGGACCATTATAAATTTGCCTGGTTGTTTGATTATGAGGACACAAATGATTGACTGCTGTTTTAATGTAAACAGTGTGGCTTCCTGGTGTGCTGCATCTTCCACTGCACTTCGGTGTCTGCTCAGAAAACCAGTTCTGTCGTGATATATTCTGGCACACACCAAATACTTTGTGAAACTAGACTAACGGAAGATTTTAGAAGGATGCAGTTGAAGTCCCCAAATTTGTTTCGTTAGTAATGTTTTCTGAATGATAGAAATGGGCAGAGTCAGAATTGAAGTTCACAGTGTAATGAATGAACTAGTGGAACATATATCTTTGGAACAATACCAAACATCTGTAGCGTGCTGAATCTAATATATGTCAGGCAGGGAATTTGGGATGGTTGTTGGATTTTTAGTGGTTGTATAGAAAAGTTTTAATGTGTATAAGAGCATGGGAGAAAAGGAATGTTACTTTTTAATTGTAAAAAACACAGAAGAGTACAGTGATCAGGTATTGCCTTACACTGGATATGTTTTGGGATTTTTTTCCCTCTAAATAAAAGCAAGATTTAGCGACTGTAGTCCTTAGAAAATTACGGATGGACAATTGAAAATGTAATATGTCATCGAGACCTATTTATAACAAATTTAATTTGGAGGAGTTTAAAGAAGAGACTGTGTCTCAAACAAATTCCCTGATACCATCTCACTTAAATTGGTACCAAGGAATAGAAAGGCACAATGCATATGTATAAAACAACTTTTTAAAAAATGTTGGAGGTGGTCCTAGCATGTAAACATTAATGATTTTTATTTTTTTTACTTCCAAATAAATCAACTGATATAATAAAGACAGAAATTGAAAATGTTTTGATGGAATAATTTATAGAAAGCAGCACACTCGGTAAAAGAAAATAAAGACATAGTATAGCAGAATCATCTGGACAAGGCAACAAATGAAGAAAAGCTGGCTGGTTATAATTGGGTATGTACCAGAAAACCAGGAAGAGATGTGAGCTGGAAGGCAGGATTAAGGGTGGATGAGTATTTATGGTGTCTGACTGGTAAATACTTAGTCTTAATTTCAGTCTAATCAGCCTTCTGTTATCTTTGGGATTGTTTCACTCATGGAGTAATTGAGCTATGGAAGTGGAAGCACAGGGGCCGGTTGGACCTGCAAAAGTGGTACAGCCATGTAGCGCTACACTATGTAAATTTGATAGCTTGTTTTGCTACTGTCTTGGGAGTCTTTGCTTGTAGTTAATGGCATCCTTGACCTTTGCCGAGTTACATCTTCCCTGTGTGTTTTGTGGTTTAATTGTTACGGTTTGTGTTACTGCTTCTGTCTCCTCAGTGTTGTTCCACCTTGCTCCTACTCAGTGATGAAGTGTTGACGATCACTTTAGTGTATTTTCTTTTTTTAAAAAAATGACATGCAGGATCTGGGATTACTCATTGCCTTCTGTTACTCTGTCCTGAAATAAGAGAATAATTTTCAATGTTAATTTTTAGGATGTTGGGGATTGGTAGGTGTACAGCTTCTGTTTTTTTATGTATTGACATCAATTTGTGAAAAACTGTAGACCCTTACAGTTTGTATTATTATGTGCTTTGTTGGGACTACTTTGCTGAAGCTTGTTTTTTGGGTTTGTTTTTTCTTTTTTTGTAATACTGTCCAGATCAGGTGGTGTTGTCAATGAACTTACTGAGTTTTGACGTTTTAATTTTCTAAATCACCAACTTTTTTGCTGCTGTTGTGTCTTGACATACAGCATGAAAACATTAATGGAAGGGGGATTTCTGGCATTGCATACAAATACATCCCACCTAAGTGGAGCTAGAAGGAAATGATCAAAAATTGGTACAACAGTTTCAGATTGTTGATTTTCTGTCCTTCAAAAATTTGAGAGGCCTTTTGAGTTGGCTGCAGTTTTGTCAGTTTTGGTTGACATGGGCTGAATTATGCAGGTGTACTTTTTGTTTTTAAGGTATTAACTTTAGGTGTGATGCCTATGCACTGAACATTAATCGCGTGTGCTAATGGTTGCCAAGAAGTATGAGTGATCTGTGTGTTGTAGTCCTAAGGCTTTGCGTGTATAGTTACGTTATTTGAATTTTGCTCAGTCTTAGGATGCAAATGTGTTTGCTTTATATCCTTTGGAGTCTCGGTCTTCTCATGCAAGCAGCTGTAGACTGTAGAGATTTGTGTGCACTTTAAATATCTTCATTTTTGATTGCAATATTTCATTGAATATGCATTGTATGCTTTTAAAGACAATCTTTGTACAAAGAAGGTATTTGCTTTGTAAATAACTGCCTGTGTCTTGATACTGAGCATTTCAGACAGCTTCATAGTTAAGTTGTACCTTGATCTTGTGATAATGAGCTTTGGATACATGAAAGCTGTCTCTTGCTGCAAAAACAAGTTGTGTACTGCATGTACTGGATTTGTATTTCAGGATGAGGCAGTGATGTGGAAGATCACTTTAGGTCTTTCTTATATTTTTTTTAAATCTTTTTCTTTTCCTGTAGCCTTCTTCCAGTTGGATTGCTTCCATTAACTGCATTAGGGTAGACCATTAAGCATATCTATGTTTAGTCACTTATAAGTTGTTGCACTGCATTACCATGAGTTCTTGCGACTTTGTTTGTGATTCTTGGTCTTCTATCCTTGAACGCCCCCCAGATAGTCTAGTGAGACTATCATGTATCAAGAACTTCATAACACTTGAAACTAGCTCTGTCCCAGCAGTAAGGAATAAGATAAGTTCGGTTATAAAAGTATGCCAGCCCTCAAACAAAGCTGGATTTCTCACTGATTAAGTGCAAGACTCAGCATTTTCATGTCTTTAGGGCTTAGATAGTTGCTGATTCAGATATGTCCCGAATCCTTTAATATGTGTTGAATCATTAAATATTGAACGTGAATATCGTGAGATGTAATCTTGAGTCACATTGGTGAATTTTAATATCCCCTTATTTTCCTCATTTTGTTCTTCAATGGTTTGCAGGCTTTCTTCAGGAAAATTGAATGCATCATTAACATTGATGCATTCTACTTAGCAGATATCATGAGGAAGATGAGGATCTAGTCTTCCCTTTCCTGTGAATTGAATGTGTTCTGAACCATTACTGATGTTTGTTCAACCTCTATTGAAATTACTGAAACTTCACCAATATAGAAAACTACTATACAACCCCAAACCCACCTCTTTATTTAAATTTACATGGCTTTATTGTTATTATTATGGTTCTCATTATTTGCCTTTCCTAGGAAATCAGGAAAAATGTTGTTTCTTTTTAATTTGTTTTTGTTTTAGAAACACTGTTACCTCATGAAAACTCTCTCCAGTAAAAAAAAAGTCTCTTGAGTTAAACAACAGGATTTTTTATCATCTAGGATGA
This sequence comes from Pterocles orientalis, assembly GCA_011057875.1. Lineage (NCBI taxonomy): Eukaryota > Metazoa > Chordata > Aves > Pterocliformes > Pteroclidae > Pterocles > Pterocles orientalis. Next base: position 3,176,549 of record WKFP01015467.1, read on the forward strand.
ATACATACAGTTTAATGCAATAAGCAATGTAACTTTTTAAAGTAAGCTTTTTTTCGTTTGTTTTTAAGTGCCCAATGATAATTCAATTTCTGTCACAGTGTTACTTAATAGTCATCTTCTACCAAGACTCGGATTTCTACTCGAGCTCAACTTTTGATGTCACCTATCTTTAAACTCTAATCCTGGGCAGTTTCCGAGTATTTACATTTGTAATCTTATGGGATTATGTACCTATATCTGTTATGGTGTGTATATCTATTTCACATCTGCCCCTAAACCTGGCAGTGTGTAATTCTTATACTACCCAGGATTAAACAGTATGTTTAATTAGGTAGGTGTACAGAATAGTAAATGCTTTAATGCGGTTCCAACCTGTCCAGGTTCTCAGTTTCACGGAGACATCCTTGTGGGAAAGGCAAGCTCTGCTTTTTGCTAGAAGACATGTATCTTTTTATAGAAGCTTACCAGCATATGTAATAACTCCTTAACCTGTTTGAAAATGTGTGTTGAGTTAGCTTAAACAACTTTAAATAGTAGGTTTTTATTTACCCCAGAACCTTTGTGTGAAGTGGGCTAGGGGATATTCATGTGATCAATCCTGCTGGCTGATTTGAAGAAGCAGTAGCCTCTGGCAGACACTTAAAGGCAATGGAAGGACTGGCAGCAGTAGTGGGCACACACATCTTCAGCTGTAAGAGGACATGCCTGCTAGGAATGTGCTTCTCTTAAGAGCGTATTCCAGTAACTTTTTCTTTCCTTCCACGCTCCAGTATTCATTTTGTCTCAGTGCTTGGAGATGATAGATCATGGCTCTGCTGCTAGCAGTCTCAGCTTCCGTGCTGGGGTAGAGTCATATCCCTGTTTCAGCTTCTTAGGCATAGTCTGCTCTTGCTGAAAAGTAGAGCTCCTAGTTAACCTTGGATGTTACACAGATGAGTATTACTTGAGAAAATAAAGCAGAGTACCTGACATGATCTGTATTTCCCAAAGTGTCATAAGGATTGTCTGGGTTACTATGTTAAATATAATTTTTACAAGAAAATATTCTGCATACATTACTGTTCCACATACTATTTCAGATGCAGACTTTTCAAAGTCAGAGAAAAGCATTTCCAAAGACATGTTGAAACCTACAGTAATGCTGTTCACTCCAACTTGTAACGCTCTGCATAATATTTCTTTTTGCCATTAGTTAATGGAAGCCTCCTTTGATGAGAAGAAAAGAGGGCTCAAGTGTATTTTTCCTGATCTGATGATTATTCAGTTTTGTGTTGGTATATGTTTTAGAATTTCAAGTTATTTACTTGAGAGACATCTTAGTGGAGAAAACAGAAAATGCTTTTGTATTTGGTTAATCATACATCCAGTTAATCATGCTTAAGCTCTTTCAGATAGTTTTGTGTTGAGAAGAGTAAGGTGGTACATGTTATCTTTTTGCCTTTGGTTGTCTTTTACATAGATACAGCTTCTCTTTGTTTTATCACAGGAATTTTTGTCCTCTGCTCTGTAGAAATTAGAAATATTAGTGACATAATAAAAATTTCAGGCGCCTTTTATCTCAGTGAGTATTTTGTATATGATCATTGGACTACTTTAAATAGTTGCACGAATATAAAAATTGCTGAAAATGGGCATTTTTTTTTTCTCCTGTCACAAAAACACACTCATTTTATCTTCTGCTCAGCTGCAATCTGTGACAAGAACAATACAGAAGACTTTATTATGGGCAGCTTAAGTGAGGACAGGATAGCTGTCAGAATATGGTGTACCTGTGAATGAAATCTGCTTAGCACTAGTTAGTATAGCACACTCGCTCAAGAGCTAGTACTTAGAGAAGGCATTTTATCTGTGCATTCTAAGACAGGCAGTTGTACTTTTTGCCACATTTTTACCACTGAGGACACCTTAAAAAAATCTAAACAGAAGTCTTTTCCAAAATGCTTCTTAATTACCCTAAAGTAATTAATTACCCTCTTTTTATGTTTCCTTTGAGATCAAATTTTGTATCAATATATTCACCAGGAAATATTATAGGCTTGCTGGATTGTAGCTCATGGTATAGTGTCCTATGTTCTGTAGTTTCTATCTTAGTGTTAATATGTGAAAGTTCTGTGTTTCCTAATACATGAAGTTTATTCTGAATTGTGTTTTAGGATTTAAGTGCAAGCTTGATTAATACGAAGTTGTTTGATGCTGGGTATTTAGTAGCAAAGCTCTTGCATATAAAATGGCGAGTAAAACTCTTTATAGAAATTAAAATATTTTGTGTTTTCTGCATAGTGTTCAGACCTTCAAGCTTGACTATCATTAAGAGCAGAGAAGGATTTGGGTTATCTGTTTTTAACTTAAACCATAATGAATTAGTTGTTCATAGTAACTTCAAAGGTAGCCTTTTAAACATTGACAGAACCAAGAGTTACCATTTTTTGGCATTTATGCAGTAGTACAAAACAATAAGGAGATGTAATAGAGGGCCTTGATCAAAAGACTGGAGGTCACACCAATGGATTTGGTTTCTGCAGTACTGCTGATTCACTCTCTCCTTTGATAAATTGCTTCAGTTTCCTGTGTCGTGGTTTCAGTGTTTATAAAATGGGGCCACGATCACTCTACGTAGCTAAGAAATGTTTTTCAAGATTTCAATTAATCTGCAAGAATTTTAACATACCTTGATGAAAGTCTATTCAGTGCATGTTGTGTGTAGTCCTCTTTGCTGTATGTTATATGGAGAATTCTGGTTGGTGGAAAAACCGTGTGTTGAGACATGAATTGAAAATTATACTGGATCACCCTGCAGAGTTTGACGTGGTCAATCCAGCAAAATAACCCATATACAAATGAACTGAACTTGCCATCTTGTCATGGAGTGGCTTCAGAAATATGTAAACTCTACCCTGGAAAATCAAGAGTAGTTTTTAAACGCACTTAGAGTGCAAGATAATATGTGCTCTGCATTGGGAACAGATGCTGGCTCCATTTCAGTTTTAAACTAGGGCATTCCAAATGTCACAGCAAGCTAGCGCTGAGGGACTTGTCCTTGGAAAGAGCCAGCTTGACATAAATGAGCGTTCATCTGACAAACAAGATCTATTACTGGTTTTCTGAATAAGGGTTGTCTTTTAATGGCTCATACCATGGTGGTGCCAATTTGGATCAAAGTTTAGCTATATTTCTGTAGAGTACAAATATACTGTAAAGCTAGACCTTCCTTGTGAGATGATCTGTAATTTTTCAATGGGAAATTCTGGAGTACAGTTTTAAATATATGAAGGTTTTACGTGCTTGAAGCGTTGAACGTCATTGCTGTCATCAGTTCTGAAGCAGCATTGACTAAGTTGCTTTGCAAAATGAAGGTATGTGTACCTCTGCTACAATAGCCGTGTAGAAAGCACTGGACAAGCAATTCCTAAAGTGAAGATTGTGACCTATATATTCCGCTCTGAGTGCGGAATATAAGGGACATTGTGGTATTTTGGTATTGCTCCCTGAGGTGAGTTTAGAGCTGTGTGCAGACACCCAAAGGCCAAAGTTTGGTAGTAGGAGTGGCAAGGCATTATTTTGTTTGATGTTGTGCACAGTGGAATATTTTGAAGAAATAAGTTACAGGGAAGCAGCTGTAGTTTCTCTTTTGCCTGCTTGTCCATATTTAACTTCATATTATGAATGACTCAAAGTCATGCTTCTTCCATATATAGAATGTGGCCTTGGAAATGCCCCTCTGTTCTCTAGCTTAATATAAACCGAAAAATTATTGATCACTGTATTGTGGGTGTCACTGTACCTTGAGGCTTCAGAGGTACGTAATGTTTGGTGAAAATAAGTGGGTGGAGCATTAGCTTGATAGCTTTCCAAATTTCAGCTATGTAAACACTTCACAGGGGTCATGTTGCTGTTTGTAATTTAACAGTGCTTTTTTTTTGTTTTGCTTTATTTTAATCTTGTTGATAGTTTCACCTAAGTGGTTTAAAAGCAAACCTCATGCATATTCCACTGTCCAGTGAGGTGGTCTTGGTGATGACAGCTTGATCACTTGATCCGTGTCTTAAACAGGCCTTATTTGAATATAAGAAATAATAATATTGAAACATTCTCACAGAATTAAATTATTCCATTTCTGTTGGCCCATAGTTAAAGGGAAAAAGAAACAGGTTCTGGCTCTTGCAGAGCCTGTACACAGTGTTAGGGGTGACAAAATGTTCACAGAGGTTTTTATGCTGATTTTATAAGGAAAAAAGCTACCCTATGGGGTTTTGTCAAAAGCCTAGGTCTCTTCCATCATCTTAGCTCAAGGGACAGCCAGGAGGGCTACAAAGTGGAGGAAACAGGTAGCCATTGGATTAGATGAATGAGAATTAAGGATTGTGAAGATGCTTGTCATCTGGGAGAGCAGAGCCCTCGATGTAGAGAATTTGACTGTTAGAAGGCCTATCAATAAGCGTTGTGATGTACCTGAAGAGTGAGAAAAGGAGTGTAGCCTACTAATAAACCAGGTAAACAGTATTGTGGTTTTAATTTTTTGATGTGATTAAAATGGGGAAATTACAAAAATATTGAAGTGGCTTAAATATGGGATAAAATAATATAAAGTATAACATATTTTATATGAATAATATACATATATATTTTAATATATATAAAATATAAAATTCTAGTACTTACTTTCTGCTGAGCTTTTTTATCAAACCAGTAAACTTGTGGAAGTCATTGCTAAAGTACAAGGAACACAGATTCACTGACTTAAGTAAGCTTTTAACAGCAAATGCAGAGACAGTATTTTCTTTAGTTCACTTTATTTTAGTACATCTGTGTTTTATTTTAGAAAAAAACCAGAAACATTCAGAATCTAGTTTTGAATGATAAGATAAACTAGAGAAAATCCATTTAGTTCTCTTATTGTGTTTAGTGCTTTATCAAATAGGAAGGTTTTTGGAGGCAAAAGCATTTTAACTGTTTTCTTACTTGCCCCCCTTTTTGCTTTAGGGATTATGGTAACTGTTTAAGTCATGTAGATTTGCTTGTATTTAATTCCTCCCTCAAATCAATGTTTAGATAAATAGTGATGGTAAATAACATGGTAAATAACTAATCACATATATAACAAATCACATATGCTAGCATGTGCAATCCTAACAATGTTTTTATTGTTTTAAATGGTGGAGTGTTAAGTGTATGGTACACCGTACATCTGTATCTCAAGTTAAACCTTTACTGAAACTTGCATTGCTACTGTGTGCTTATTAAGACCAAAAAATCCTAATCTAACAACATCAGGTTGCTTCATATCTAATTTTGTCAGCAGACTTCTTGAAGGAAATAAAAATTGCAACTGAAGGTGTGATTAGAAGGCATTTACTGTTTCTTGCTTGCTGATTTAAGTGACTTGGATTAAAACTCGACCATACGGGAAGGAAAAAAATCTGTTGCTCTGCTTGTTTTTAAAAATGAGTTAAAGTAATCTCCTTCAGGGTTTCTGTACAGAGGATTCTCAGCAAGTGCCTGCCTGTTGGTCTGCAAACACCACCTCACTTCCAGATGCTATATCCACGTAGTGCAATGCCCAAGAATCATCCACTGCTGTCAGACTTTTCTGTTCTGCAAGTGAAAATGTGATGGGACTGGCAAACACTAGATTTTTGTGTTGGCCTGCAGAGTATGCCTTTCTTAGTGAAGATATCCTATTGGGGGTCATGCTGCATTTTGTATTGCATGTAGTAGCACTCTAGAAGCAAATTTTTAGGTTTCTATTATGCAGAGAAATATATAAGCATACAGCAGGTGATATTTTCCAACTCAGTAATCACTTTTACTGAAAAGCAAGTGTTGTAGAAATCAAATTAACCTGAAAATAGGAATCTTCATTGAAAATACACATACCGTTTAGTGATTTGAAAAAAATAGGATTTAATTGAAAAGTACAATAAACCAACTATTAACGACCTAAGTTCATAGTCTGTTCCTCTGGGGGAAAAAATTGATTCAAGAATACATACATTCTTGCTAGTAGTGCATGGTGCATAGTTTGTTATTTTAACTTCTTTCTAGTGATGGCTATTGCTGCTTAACAGAAATTGTAGCACTTCTGGGAAGTCACAATTTCAATGGCTATAAAGTGGGACATAAGAGACTATGGTGTTTATCTTTTTAAAGCTAGCTTAGGTGTGCTTTAAAAGCAAGTGCTTTATAACCATTTGACACAGTCAGTACCTTCTCTTAAAACAAAAATGTATTTTTGCCAAAGTATGATCTTCATCTAATGTGGTACTTGAGCTCTGCTAGGAGCAATTTTGAGTTTTGGAAGTGACTTCTAGTTCCAGCAAAAACTAGATACCAAAGCATACCTTTTCATGGAGGGAAAGCTGTATGAACGTTGAATGTGGTGCAGGTGTACCTGTGGGAGTTGTTACTGCTTGAAGGGTTTCCTGGTCCGTGAGGGAGTGTGGGAGGGATGTTCAGTGCCTGCTTCTCAGTCCTATGGTTGTGCTGGGGCAGTCTGTGATTGTGAGGGACCAGTTATGGCTATCAGGTGTTCTTTTTCAGTTCTGGAGAGTGTACAGAACAAATAAAAGGCATGAAGAGCAAATGAGCGGAGAGAGGAGAAATTACTTTCTCAAATTTGCTGGAGGCAATGCTGGGCTCTGAAATGGTTCTGCCTTGAGCTGAACCGAAACAGGTTCAGAAATGTAGGCTTTTCAGATGTGGAGAGGGTTATGTTGCAGTTCTTTCCCTGACTCTCCAGTTTCCTCAAAGGAAGGCAGGAAGGTTAATTTTGAATGAATTTGATAGGTTTCATATTTGAAAACAGTGCAGCCTAACATAGGCCTACAGTCTAATGCTCTTACCTGGAGTTTTGTTCTGAGAGTTGTACAAACACAGGACAAAAAAGAGAATGGTCCTTGAGTTTAAGTGCTTTTAGGGTTTAAGTAAAAAGATTAGGTTTATCACTCTCTGTCTTTTCTGAAGGTGCCTTCTGGGGTTTAGTAGGTTCATTATAACCTGTTTTTGTAAAACAGGGGCAATCTAAATTAAATGAAAGTTGGAGCTATTTTTTTAAACATCTAATTAGGAAGTGACCATGTTGTTTTCAATATACTTTATTTTTCCCTCTTCATGTGTATAGTACAGCAGTGGTTCTAAGTGCAGTGGTAAGTCAGCTTGTATAGAGGGAATAAGGACATCAGGTTCCTGGGACCTTGCCTTACTCAATGTGCATTTGTATGTTTTTTCTTTCTCCTTAATCTCTTCCTGTCATGTCACCTTTCCAAAAGCTTCCTTTGTGTTTTTTATTTGAGCATATATCAAATGGAATGGTACTGGAATTCAATGCTACTTTTCAAAATATAACATTAATAATGAAATTGAAGTTATGTTTTCTCTAGTTCAAGAGGAGATGTAGAGTTGTAGATAATGCTTGGAAGATCAGCTTCCAGTTTGCTGAAATCACGAGACCATGTTTTACTTTTTACTCGAGACCTAAGACATTCTTCTTTGTATTCCTATACAAAAGGTTGTACTTCTTGAACTGTGTTATACTCGCTGTCTTTCAGCTAAGTTAACCAGCTAACCACAGGGTTATTTTCTGCTTTATAGCTATTAGTTTTAGAGGAAGATTCTGCCTGCGAACCTGTGAAATGTTCATTTTGCCATTTCTGAACTCTTACTAAAGGAGGTGGAAGAGCTAGCAAATGTGATGCTTGTCTTAGCATTTGCAAAATGAGAATCACATGAACTGTTTCAAGATGTACATTTATATTCTAGTTCTTTATTGTTTAGGTTTTTACTTGTTAGTGCCCATTAGCAAGGTCTTAATTCTTCAGTGTTATTGTTTTTTAAAAGAGTATGTAATTAGTGTTTTTCTTCACAGGGAGAAGAGAATTTATCCAAAGATTAAAACTTGAAGCAACCTTGAATGTGCATGATGGATGTGTAAGTCACTTGTTTTTTTGTTTGCTAAAAGATGTTAAATTGTAATTTTGTTGCCACAGTAATAATTCCTTAACTTAAAAAAGCAAATACCATGTATTAAAGCTGATCTGGAATGCTCCACTTCTTGAGACCTGCATCTGAATTCTCTAGGTATTTGTTTCTTCTTAAACGTCTGACACTTTACCTTTGAAGCAAAAAAAATCCTGTTCCTGTGCCTTAATACTACATCCCACTGTTGAATGAATTGATCTCCTTTGCCAGTGTGGCGGGTTGGCCCTTGGCTGGGGGCCAAACCACACACACCCGCTCACACAGTCCCTGCCCCCACCCAATGACAGGCGAGAGAATTAAAGAGGTAAATGGCAAAGAGGACTCGTGGGTTGAGATAAGGACAATTTAATAACTAAACTACAATAATACTGGAAATAATACTATATACAAATATGCAATGTGATACAGTGATACTGCCCCTCCCCACCTGATGACCAAAGGCCCAATGACCCCGGAGGAGGGAGGGAATGGGTGATACACAATGATACTGCCCCCCCGAAAAGGCTTGGCCTGTTGCCAGCTAATAATCCCCAGAAACCGCACAGACGATTCCCCCAGAAAAGGGGGGGGGAAAAGTGTGGGGGGGGTGTGCGCTGCTCCCGGAGGCACTCACGGAATGGAGATAACAGCCCAAGCGTCCCAGCCCGAGAGCTGACCAAAGCAGGAAAAAAAAACAGCTAACGATCCTCCTGGAGAGGGAGGATGCCAAAACTCACAGAACGGAGATAAACGAGTGTCCCGGGCCGAGAGCTAACGGCGACCGTGGGGGGAGGGGGGAGGAAAGGCCTTGGGAGAGCGAACGCAGGCTCCCCAAAGCGAGACGAATGCGGAAGTGAAAGCCAGTACTCCTAGAAGAGTCTTCTTCTAATATACTGGGTATACTGGATATGACGTGCATGGGATGGAATAATTGGTCAGTCTGCTTCTCAATCTTGACCTAAAAGCAAATCCCAAGCTAGAAGCTGGACTGTCTCTCCCCCCCTCCTGCTCTGTCTATGGAGGGGAGAGAGGCTGAATGTATTTTGTCCTTGAGAATGTCTATATCCTAGCAATAACTATAAACGTTCTTTTGTTATCAATTTTCTCCTGAGCAGGAATCCAAAACATAGCTTCTTGCTAGCTATTTATGAAGAGAAGGGAAAAAAGAAAAAAAAATTAACTCTCCTCTGCTTAACCCACGACAGCCAGGAAAACACATGCTTATCTTTTCAGTTAGAACTCATTGTAAACCTTTAAATGGAATCTTTAGTAGTTTTGTGCTATGTTTATATATTTTCTTGACTGTATTAGTGTTTTGAGTGATTTATTCTCCACATCTAAAAAGCAAATGATCAAGTGCTACATGCTTATTTAAAGAGACGATAAAAGCAAAAATAAGCCTCCCCTGAAAGGCAATAACATGACTTGAAATACTGCTGATTTAAATACTTAATTTTCAAAAGTGGTCCAAATGTTGTACGTCATATTCTTGTAAATAAAAGATTTATTTCAAAAGTTGTTCAAATCGAAAGTTTTTTTTTTTTGTTTTTTTTTTGTTTTTTTTCCCTTGAGTTGCTTATGCTTTAAGGAGTGTTATAATTGTTAATGAACACAGTAGCAGTTTTAAAGAGAAAAGTGTTAAATCTAGCCTTTGGCTTGAGATCAGAAGTATGATTTTGGTTTGTGTCTATTTTTGAGAGACTAGAAAGGCTGGGAAAGGCAAGGATTAGAATTGCTATACGTAAATCAGCTTTTTTTTGCTGTGCTGACTGCCATTGTTGAGTTCAGTGTTCTGGTACAGATTAAAAAAAAAAGCACTAATTTCCCAGGTTCGTTTGAGAAACTTTATAAGAATGACAATATAGGGTCTCTTCCAACCCAGACTGTTCTATAATTCTCTGTGTAGAAAGTTATTTATCAGATTTTGTATTCAAAATTGTAACAGTGATTTTTACTTCAGAATTTCTTTTCTAGTAGTTTTAAATCTCTTCAAATATACTTCAGATGAAATTTTTCAAGTTTCTTTTCCTGAAGTTGGTTGGGGTTTTAAAGTTGTTTTTTCTTTGTTTTCTTGTAAAAATAGTCATTTTTGTCTATAAAGCAGGGGACAGGAAAGTAGTGTTTCTTCACTACTTGTTAAAAAAAGTGACTGTTCTCTACTTCAGTTAACTACCTCTGTGTCATGTAACAGAAATTGCAAATTTGGTGTTGGCTATTTGCTGTTGCTTGGATCTACTTGGTAGATATGTATTTGAAAATTCATTTTGAATTGATTGTGTTAGTTTTAAAAGTATGCTTTAACATGTGGCCTAACTTAATTGTTTTACTGGGTGGAAAATGTTTTGTAAACTTTCAGCATTATATGCAGGTGTTTAAAATACTGCTACACTTTGAAAAATGTTTTTATAAATTTTATTTGCTCAGAACTATCCACCTTTAAAGAATGGGATATTAGGAGTTCTTACTTCATTTACGTTGTATTTTTTTGCAGGGAATAATCTTTTATGGCTAACAACCATTCAGTATAATTTCTTACTGCTTACTTTAAAAGTAAATGAAATTACAATGCCCTTGCTGGTTAAAATTTTTATACCATAAATGGTAAATGATCATATTAGTCCTTTTTTCTTTCCCCCTACAGTTGTTGAATCTGGCATTCATTCCTCACATTTGAAATGCATGCTTAGTTGTCTTACTAAGGGTGTTTCTGGATTTGTTTTTTTGAGGTGGTTGGGGTCTTTTGGAGCTTTGGAGAGTGGGGGTTGGTTTTGGTTTTTTGTTTTAGGTTTTTTTTTTTGTTAGGAACACTTGCATTCTTTGGCATAAGTTATGACTTGTATTTTCTATATAAAGCATGCTATGTAATTGGACACGGTGGACAACATACTTAAGGCAGGAATTTTATTTTCTAATTGAGGATAAAAGTCAAGTCCAACTTCCTACCTACCATTTGATCTATGTTACACAAAAGAGAGATCCTGTGGGAAACACAACTGTACCTGAGTATGATTGTACATACAGCATCTTTGAAGAACGGAATAGTTAGTTCTATGAATAACTTCAAGTATACAGGCTCTTGTAGCAGTAATATTACCATAGCACCTTTTTGTTTGAGATACGAGTATTTTAATCTCATTAGGTACCATTGTCTTTGAAATAGTGCAATTTTCCACTTCGTTTGAAGACAAATTTTCTAGTGGCACTATGTGAAGTAATGGAATTAGTCTACTGAATCACTGATGTCTGCTTGTAACCTTGTCATTCTTCCAGGGCATGATTTGCCTCTTTCAGCAAGATTCACATTGTCTAATTCATATGTATGGCAGAAGTTGCCATTTTCCATGTTAACTCTGAAGGGAGTTTAAGACAATGAGGAAATGTATAGAGTTAGGCCAGATACTTTCTGTATGAAATGGCTGAATCCAAAGGAGAAGTGTTGAAAGAGAATCAATTTGGACCAGCAGTGATGAAGTGTGAGGAAGGTGGAGGAGAAAGCAACTCTAAACCATATTGAATTGGAGTAAAAAGAGCACTTATTTTCTTCCAGTTCTGGTCCTGTGGAAGCTGAAGAAGGTAGAACTGCAGAATGCATAGGTAGATGGAGCCTTTGGCATGAGCAAATACTACATTTTACAATAAAGGGGATTACTGGGAGGAATATTTTCTCATTTCCGTGTATAGACATTCAGTTCAGTAACAAACAAGCATCCTGTGTGGCATACATCTCCTTCAGGATGGCACTTGTGAGCAAGTCATTTTTAGATGCAGTTCTCAAAGCTATGCTTAAATTAGCATAGGAAGTTTGTTTGCATATTGTTGGAACATGCAGTTTTCACCTTTTCCTCCATAGATGAAAAGTAGTGCCTTTTTCACCCCCTTCCTTGACTGGGAGATCTTTCTGGTATTCAGAATATCCACAGTAATTTTAATTTTCTTCTATTTCTTGTATTCTGTTAATCTATTCTGCTCACAAAAGAGTTAATTTTCTACTGTTATGTTGCATAGAAGTGAGGAGTTTGCTTTTTTAGTTTTTTAAGAATTGGCTGTACTGCCTTCTGCATTGTCTTTGAGGAAAACACAAAGATAGTACATTTATTTTTGACTCTTTGACTAATAAATCAACAGTGTGTGCTGCTTCCTTTCAAGGTTAATTGAGTGGCAAATGAAATTATATATAGTTGATAATGTGGACTAGTTAATAGGAAAAAGCTAATTACACGTCCTTTGACTTTTCTCATCTTGTTAGTAATTGTCTGTCATTTGTGTTCAATATATCCTTTATTTTGCTTTTAACACCTTTTTCCAAGGATGTCAAACCCTTAGTATAGTAACTGTTACATTATGCTTTTAGCTAGCTGTTGGGTGGCTGTGAAGTTAGTAGATACTTAGCTTTTCTACATGGTTTTGTAATTTTCTAGCTAGTCCTCATTTTGCAGTGTATTTTGATAGTGGGTTTGCTGCTATAGAATGAGACATTTTTATTTTTAATCTGTTCTTATCAAGCATCTGGTTTTAGAGATCCATATGCATATTTCTTGGGGTTGTTCAATGTTGGTCAATGGGTTGTACTGAACACTGAGAAGTGTAGTGTATTGACTGATGACTTCCTGCAAAGTCAGGTGTTCTCTGGAAAAAAAAAAGTCAAGCTCATTCCACTGAACAGTTTTTTGACAGTGATGTTGAGAAGGTGAACTGGTACACAATAAAAAGCCTGTTTAGTCATGGACCTCTAGCACACATTTGTTTATGTCGTCTCACTTCAGGATTTTTTCTGAACCACCTTTGGCCTGGGTGGGGTGTGTTGAAATTGCTCAGCCCTGAGGCAGTCAGTGCAATGAAATTGGAATTTAGAAAGAAAGTGATTGATGTCTTGTGGAGGCTTGTGATGCTGCAATTTAGATAATCATGTCTCCCCTTTGCATCTTCGATGCTTCCTCTGCTTATCCATCCTTCAGATTTTGTTTTTGGACACACACCCCCCTCAATTTGTTCAGGTTTTTGTGCTACCTCTTTCTCACATCGTGGTTTGGTTTTTTTGGTGTTTTGTCTTGTTTCTATTCTTGTGTGTTTGTATTAGCATTTTAGTTTCTTTAGGGCAATGATAGTATTTTTCTGCCTGAAAGGAAATGTAGATGAAAATGAATGTTCTTGGGTTTTGTGTTTGCCCTAGCTGTAGTACTATGTTTGACAACATTTTTGAAGTGCAGCTGTTGTCAGGATGGGTTACTTCAATGATAGATGGATCTGGGGGCTAGTTGAATGCCTGGTTCTTGATTGACAGCCAGGGTTATAAAATCATAAGAGCAGCCATGCGAGGTCATACGAAAGCTCAGTCGAGCCTGATAACTTGGCCCTGAGAGTGACCAGTGCTGATTTTTGAGGAAAGTTGAGACAGGGCAAGCAGACAGTACTTGAGGGGTATTCTAGAGAACGCATCACACTGTAATGGACAGATGGAGCTGAAGGATGCATCTTTGTTTCTGTTAATTTTTATTTGATGAAAATGTGTATTCTTCCACTTGTTGTATTTAGGACATTCCATGACAATGAATTCCAGTTTTAATAAAATGCCATGTGTGTCATGTGTTGGTTTCATTGAAGGCCTTCTATTTCTTGTACTGTAAAGATCCATGGAAAAATTTTTCTTTCTTTTCCCACTTCATTCATGATATCATAAGCTTCTGTCATGTCCTTTCTCCAGAGTACTACAAATTGCTTCTTACAATAAAAAGTGGTAGATACCTATGATCACCTTAGACGTTATTTTTCATAATTTCTCTATTTCTGTTACTGCCCATTTGAAAAGAGAATATGGGAGTGGGATATGAACCAAAACTGCATGGTGTGGAAGATGCAGATTTGCCATGCATAGATGCATATACTGACAGAATGATGTTTGCTTTTCTGTGCATTTCCTAATGATTCCTAACGTTATTTGACTGCTGCTGAGCATTGAGCTAATTCTGCCGTAGGCATGTCTGTTGTAACATGAAGATCTGCTTTTTCGTGTTTTGTTTTGTGTGTGTTTTTTGTTTTTCTTTAAGTGGCAGAAGTTAATTGAAATGAATGTGTCAAGTTGTAGCCCATATGATCCACCTGAAACAGCAAATTCTGATTTTGCAACTTGGTCCAATTAAGGACCCCAATTAGGCTTGTGATTAAAATAGTAACTAAAATGGGTATATTTATTTTAAACAAAAAGATCTGTCTTTTGGGCTCAGAATGAGACATTTGAATTAAAAAAAAAAAGATTTAGAATGAAGTGGGATTTTTACTGATTATATTGTCCACTCTGTTACCTCATAGTAAGGCAGTTATTCTGCCAACAGAATATAGCCAATAGAAGATGTTGATGGCTGCGGTTTGATACTTAAAGCTATTTTAGAGGCTACTTGAAAAAATAATGGTCATGCATGCAGTCTTTGGTGCTTGTGCATGAGCAGCTGCTTGAAGACAGGTTACTCTAAGGATACTCTCTGAGCTTACTGGATTTGAAGTGTTTTTACAGCTTTATTTCATTGACACAATATTAAACACAGTCGTGTGAAAAGGGGAATTGATAAGGAAATACATTGTAAAGTTCTCCCAATACAGTTCTGTACCTCACTAGGATTCTTCTTTGCCAGCATACTCACGCTTCTCAAAAGGGATCTGAGATGGATTCTGCAGTGCTTTTCACATGATCCCTGAGAAGGTGTGGTCACTGAAAAGTATACAAAGCAATGGATGGTCAGATTTTGAATATGGTGAAGGTACAATAGTGAGAGCATTGTGATGCCCTCCAGTTCGAATTTGGAGAACTCTGTGGAGCAGATTTGGTACATTAAAGCACCCAAATGTGTAAAATTGTGGCTACTGACCCCTTTGTGGGAAGGCTTAATTTACCTGATGGACTCTTCAGGAGCAGAGGGAGTAATTGCGATGCCATAGGTGAAGCAGGTGATTCCTTTATCAATTTGTTTTAAAAACTTCTGGGTTTTTTTTGTGCCAACAGCTTAGAAATGACATAATTTCAGTTCAAATTGTTAACTCTTATTTCTGGAGTGTTGGATGAGTATTGATGTTTTAGTATTCTGAAAATTTAATTAATGTAAGTCTGAACTAATTTTTTGTTAATTCATGCAGGTGAATACAATTTGCTGGAATGATACAGGAGAATATATTTTATCTGGTTCAGATGACACCAATCTGGTAATTAGTAATCCCTACAGCAGAAAGGTAGGTTTGTTTCTGGATTCTCAGCAATTTTAAAATGTAATTTATTATTTTTCAAGATATTATTTTTCAGATATTAATTATTATCTGCCAAAGATAACATCAGGGACTTTGCAGTGTTTATAAATGGGAATAAAACTTCACAGTGCTTTAAAACCTTAGTATTCTAATCCCTTGTGACATAGGTATTATCCCATTTTACGGTAGGTGGTCTGGCACAAAAGGAACATGGTCTCACAACAGATTAGTGTCAGAATTAGCAATAGGATTCAGTACTTCTTGTGAAATCTTCTAGGCAGATAAATGGTTTTCTGTTTCATTTTAGATTTAAAATATTGTGTTAGCTTTTGTTGTATGTAATATACTGAGTTGTTGTTCTGTGTAATACTGAAGTGTCAGTCTCGATTAAAGTACTTTATTACCATTTGAAATTACATTGCCTTGTGCGTGCATGTATGCGGATGGAGAAGAATTTGCACTGAAATAGGGAAATCAGGTTTGTGAAGGAGAAAGCACTGTGAAGGTCTCTGCTTTTCCACTTCTGACCTCACATGGATTATGATGCAGTCGAATGGCTTCCAGTAATGTCAGCTAGCATCCATCACATAATAGCAGTGTTCCACACTTTGCTCTTTAAAGAACTGCTGATAGTTTGATAGAACAGATGCTCTGAACTGTGCCCTTCAGTGCTGAGAATCCTATGCAGCAATGTTCAGGTGGAATCCTCTCTCCCACACTTTCTCAGAGGTTGAGAACAAAACCCTGAAGAGCTGCTGAAAAGTTAAATATGTGTGGTTGGTATGGTGGAAGAGAGTTTGAATAGGAGGTTATGGAGGCAGCAATATTTTGCTTTCCTGAAGAGCTATGGTGAGAAAATAATAGCAGGGTGTTTCCTGTGCCTGTAGGTAAGGTCCTTTTCCTCACTTCTGCAAATGACCCAAGGCTTCCAAACTTGGTCTCTTCCTTTCAACTGCTGGTACAGCAGTTCAGATCAGTTTCATTAGACCAGGGTTTCTGTTGGGCTGGGAGTTCAGCTGAAGAAGAAGTATCTAAGACGCCTATGAAGTGGATGAAGGGTATATTTCAAAGTGAGTGTTGTTGGAGGGACTTACGAAGTAAAATTTTTTTCATGCAAGTAAAGGGTGTTCAATATTATTTATTGTGCAGAATTTACTTTAATATTTCACTATGGGATAGTTTGTGTTTTGTTTTTTTTTTTTTCTCCCAATGCATGCAAATGCAATTATAAACCAGTACATACTAGTAAGAAGAATTAATAATCGCTGTTGTTCCTGAAATGTACTAGGGATGCAATTTTGAATGACTGTTACAATAGTGTTGGCTTATTTTCTCTGGCTTGAGTAACAGAATCAATACAGGAAGAGGGAGGAAATTGGTATCAGTACCAGAACTCTACTGTAATTTTGTTGTCTTGGCAGATATCCCTATCGCCATATTTTCTGTTATGAGCTAGCTAGAGTAGCTAAAACAGACTTCAGCTGTCAGTATAGTCTTCTGTGTTAGTAAAATATCTGGTTTAATAAGGAAGCATTTAATCTTGTTTAACTCTTATTTATATGAGTTTTATGTTAGTCACTCCAGATTTATGGCCAGATGCAAATGTTAATTGTTGCTGTGTAATGTGTCTCAGAGAAATTTTTCTAAATATGTTTCTCAAATTTGAATAGGTTATATGTTTATAGTGTTTGTGCATCTGAGGAGAAATGTGTTACTGTGATTTCTAATAGTAATTACAAGTTACATCAAAAGGATGAGTGCTTTATGCTTTGGGATAGTTGAGAATAATACTTTTTATGGCTCTTTTCTTCCTCATTTAATTTGTTTTAGACATCACATTACCAGGGGCAGGGACAAGGGAGAGTTTGGCTGGAGCTAAAGCTCTACCCACTACAAGTATGGTACAAAAAGGTGGGAATTCATGTATTTACATCAGGTTGAGCACTCTGTTTTCAAGGCCTTTAAATGGAGCCTGAAACTTCTCTCAGCTAATACCAGTGTGAAGACAGGTATTGAGTACTTAAGCTCAGGATTTTTGAATCTTTAGCCTGGTTTGTCTTCTGGGAGAGAAAGGGTTCAGCTCACATGAGAAAGTGCTGGGGACTTTTTGAAGGGTGCTTAGTGGAGCTGAAAGTTTACAGCTTTTCTAGAACCAGGAAACCTCACTTTAAGATGAGGTTCAATTAGGTTTGCTTTCCTTTGCGTCTAAAGGGGGTTTGGCCTTTTCAGAGGAACTACTACTGTGTTTTTAAGAGATGCAATTTGAATTTGTGAATTTGTTGCATCTTCAGTTGATTTTTTTCTGTGTGACATATGAAAGCAGTTGCAAAAGTTATGAGGATGTCTGAATAGTCAAGTACTTTGAAAACCATCTAAAATTATATGTTCCCCCCTCCCACTTTTCTTCAGTCATTAAGTATTTGTTACATGTTGGTAGTAAAATAATGCTCTAATAAAGTAAGGTGGTGATATTGTTTTATTACACTTAGCTAATGATACACTTTTGGGGTTTGGTTTTGTGTGTGTGCTACATTTTCTCATCTTTTTTGCTGCTTAGGCACTATCAACTTTTTATGCTTCTTTCTCTCCCCTCTTGTATTGGCTTTGTGTGGTGGGGTTTTGGTAGTGGCGGTGGCTCCTGTGAGAATCTGCTAGAAGCTTCCCCAGCTCCAAGTTGGACCCACCTGTGGCCAAGGCCGAGGCGATCCACAACAGTGGATCCACCTCTGTGATAACGAGGGGCGCAGCGCATGGAAGAAGGGTGGCTGGGGCAGCATGGACCCAGCCCAGGGCAGGGCTCTGCTGGCCCGGCTCCTGCCCCAGAGCTGGGAGGTTTCCAGGAGCCATCAAAAAAGCCAGCAGCGGAGAGAGAGTGGGACTGTGAGAGAAACAACTCTGCAGACACCAAGGTCAGTGAAGAAGGAGGGGGAGGAGGTGCCGGAGCAGAGATTCCCTGCAGCCTGTGGTGAGATGGCAGCTGTGCCCCTGCAGCTGTGGAGGGTAATGGTGGGACAGAGATACACCTGCAGCCATGGAGGAACCCATGCTGGAGCAGGTGGATGCCCAAAAGAAGCCCATGACCCTACAAGAAGCCCATGCTGGAGCAGTCTGTTCCTGAAGGACTGCAGCCTGTGGGAGGGACCCATGCCGGAGCAGTCTGAAGAACTGCAGCCTGTGGGAGGGATCCATGTCAGAGAAGTTAGTGGAGGACTGTCTCCTGTTGGAGGGACCCCATGCTGGAGCAGGGGAAGAGCGTGAGGAGTCCTCCTCCTGCAGAGGAAGGAGCGTCAGAGACAATACCTGATGAACTGACCGCAACCCCTATTCTCAATCCCCCTGCACCTCTGGTGGGGAGGAGGTAGCGAAATTGAGAAGGTGTTTTAAAGATTTGGGTTTGTTTCTCATTATCCTACTCTGATTGGTAACAAATTACATTTATTTTTTCCCCTAGTCCAGTCTGTTTTTCCCTTGACCACAACTGGTGAGTGATCCCTCCCTGTCCTTGTCTTGACCACAAGGATTTTACCTTCCCCCCCTCTTCTGTTTCTTCACTTCCCACCAGGGGGTGGGAAGACTGAGTGAGTGGCTACGTGGTGCATATTGCTGGCTGGGCCCAAATCATGACACCTCTCTAAGGCGTTATAATAACCAGACTAGAAAAGGATGTACAGTGCAAGTCAAGAACTGCATGGAAAAACTTCTGCATGTAATAAATGCTGTAATACTTTTAATACTTTTTATTGCAACACTGTACGACATAGCAAATGGAGGGGCAGGCAAGATGAGGTTAGGTCTGCCTGTGAGAAAACTCCTTTACTGAAAAATGTGTAGCTGTATATATTTCCAAATGCTGTTTCAATTTATAGTGGAGGAGGGAAAGAAAAATCTGAGTTTTTCCTAGTTTGAGGGCAATCATCAGATGTAGATCTCCATGTCTAAAATGAGATCTGCAGATGGGGAAAACTAAAGCGGAAGATAAAGTTAGCTACTGACTCCATGAAAAGCAAGGGCATTAGATTGAGGTGTGTGAGAAAAAGGGGGAAAGTAAGAAGCACATGTAATTTGGCGAGAGAAGGACCCTGTACAGCAGAGCAAAGAGAAAGAAGTCTGCCTGCTTATATTCAGTAACAGGGAGGAAGTGGTGGAAAACTGGCAACATGGTAGAGAAGTCTCTAGCTGTTTAGATTTTGTTTAATTTAATTTTATTACAGAGATCAAAAAAGGCTTCTTGTCGGGACAAAAAATATTTCTTTCACAGCAGCAATAGCATAAAATCAGAGGTGGGATTGACAGATGACATCTTTAACTGTCATCTGAACTAGGGTGCCTTATGGACTTCTTGTTCTGAGTTGCACCTTGATACTGAGCTCCTCATTTCTTTTAAATGTTGGGTTTGAAGGTTTTCAGTAAAATGCAGAAATCTGAACAAATGAAAATGAAGAGGCAGATTTATTGAAATAAAATGAACGGATTATATCTCCTGATTTCAATTTTTTTAAAAGTACTGTATTTTTCAGAATATGCAGATACACTGTTAATCTTTTTTTTGTGTGTGTGAAATGTTTAAAAGGTGTGAAAGAGCGCTTCTAAAATATTAGGCGTGTGCTATCCCCGACAGAGCAACTTAATTTGCATAATATTTTCTTTGATTAAGTTAATTGAGTGGAAATTTGGAAGTAATTTTCATGTGGTAAACAACTTGGTAAATATCTTTTTCCTATGAGTAGTGGTGAAAATGCAGTTTGGCTTAAATGCTGCAGATGGGAGAAATAAGGTAAGAATAGAATGTTCACTAGCACACAGGAAAGCATATGAAGGTTATTTCTGTTTTGGTAGACTGATAAGTATGTTAGGAAATATAAAGAGTCATCACAAAGTGTTTAAAACCAACTGTGGTGGTGAAGTAAATTATGTGCTTTTCTGCTGTATTGTAGATGAATTATGTTCATTGAGACTAAGTGAAGTCTTAGTTTATTGATCTGTAATCATGTTCTTAAATATTTATTTATTTTTAACTCCTTTCAAAACATCATTTCTTGTAAATTGCAGCTCTCTCTTTTTAAGTGAGTTTATTTTAAGAGTAATGTCAATTTTTAAAGTCTATACAGTTGTTTTGGATTACAATGCCTTATTCTTCTTGACCCGTGATGTTCCAGGTCTTCTAAATCTCTCCTTACTGACATGCTGGCTGGCTGCACTGTCACCCTGGACTAATGTTTTACTTTGAGAAACCTGATGTGATATGTAACTAGCATTTTAAAAACAAAAGGTGGCAGTTGCATTCCAGTTCTTTCATTTTGCAGACTACTTTTGCAAGTGCATAAGTGAACGTCTCTTGTGGAACCACTTTGTCTTAAAAGAAATTTGGTGTAAAAACAGCTTCTCTATTCTGTTGTATTAAACTGTAGATTACTGACAGCCTATACATAACTGATGTTTTATAGTACCAGAGTCAGTGTTATTTTTGCATTTTTAATTTGCTTTGAAATTATTAATCTAATACTGTCCTTTTTCTTTCTTCCTTAGGTTTTAACAACCATTCACTCAGGACACAGGGCCAATATTTTTAGTGCCAAATTCTTACCATGCACCAATGACAAACAGATTGTATCTTGTTCTGGAGATGGAGTCATTTTTTACACTAATGTTGAACAAGATGCGGAGACCAACAGACAATGCCAGTATACATGTCATTATGGAACAACCTATGAGGTACCTCACAAAAGTCTATGATGATTTAATTTTCTTGTGTTGTTGCCCAAGATTTTAACCAGACTCATGAAAGCTTTATTTCAGTGAGAATTAAAGAACCTTTCTTCTAGCTTTTTTGATTTTTTTTTTTTCTTACAGAGTAGGCTTTGAAAGAGAAATATGTTGTCTAAATTAAATGGAGGACTTTCCAAAAGGTAGCATCATTAAGACCACTTTCTTTGCAAATGTAGTAGCTGGATACACCTTCATTGAACAAATCCTCTGCAGAGCAAAACAGTTTTAAATTGTACGGTGAATTTCTTTCTGAAGTAGGTTGGAGTACAGGCAGTAGCTATGTTTTGCATGATTATTTTTATTTCTCTGACACGTTTTCAGCAGATTATTGCCTTTTTCACAGTTTAAGTCCTAAGAAATACCTATTTCAGCATGTGTGAATAACTTAATCTGAAAAGCATATTTACAGTTTTAGGTAATTTCTCTATTTTATATTCTAGTTAACTCTTTATATGTAAATTAAAGCCAGTGTTTTCAATGCTCCCTTGGAAGTTTTGTTCACATAAATAGGCAAGTGAAGAAGCAAAGTGTTACTTAAATTAGGAAGAGAATCAGATTTATGGGTCTATATATTTATTTTAATGACAGCAAAATATGCTACTTGTAAAACTTACTGTGCTTAAAATAGAAAAAATACTGCGATTTCCTTCTTGGGTTATAAATATTCCAGGTTTTTTGATTATGTTGTTTGTTTATTTTTTTAAGACTACCACAGCTGTGCACACAAGGGAAAAAATTCCCAAATCCATTACTACTTAAAATTATTTAGCTCAGATTTCATAGCAAGCTTTTAAATTTCTTTCTTTGTATATTAAGTGAACAAAATATTTTAAAAATCTCTGTTAAAAAAAGTGGGGATGTATAAAGGTTGTGTGAAGAAAGAAAATGGCTGAAGTACTGCCAGAAGTAATTTCTGATCGAGTAGTGAAACTATCCTTACAGTTTTAATTACACATAGTTCATTAAAGGTTTTGTCCAAAACACCTTCTGTCTACAGGATTACTTTGTAGGTCAGTCAAGTGAACCTTGTGGTGTTCACTCTGTTTCTGGGATTTGTGGTTTTGGTTTTGTCTTGGTTTTGTTTGGTTTGGTTTTGCCTAGGTTTAATACAAGGCTATATCTTCAGTTTTGCAAGACATGATTCTGGATTCCAGGCTTCCACCGTCTGCTTTTATTTTTGAGATTTGTTTTGGTGATAGGGAAACTACTGTTTCCTTTGAACACTGTGAGTTTTTATGGCTCCCAACTGGAAGCTTAAGCTGCCTCAGTTCTTACTGAAGTTTACCGTATGTTGTGCTCTGTATGCTAGTCTGTGGATTCTGCAAACTGATTTGATGTTCTCTGTATCTCAAATAAAATCTGCCTTTTCATAAGAACATCTGGAGACTGAGATGCTATTTCTTAAAGCTGAAATGTCCTTGTTGAGGAGGGGGTCTGTCAGGCGGTTGTGTTGTGACTTCCTGAGCAGCTTGTCCCTGGCTCAACTGGTACCTCTGTTTCATGGCTGTATTATATGAAACATTTTTGAGCTTGAAAATGGTTATGGATGCTGTGCTACTGTGCTGAGGAGACGTGAAGGTAGTGGTAGAGATATTACTAGAGCAGTGGGTTTGGGTGTGTAAAGTTTGGGGTGATGGGCTAAGCTGCTCAGAGTATGGCAAATAAGAGTGGCAGCAAAAAAAATCATTGTGAGAAGTCACTGTGGTGGTCTTGAGTTTTTATGTGCCTGAGCTTGGATTGACCAACAGTTTGTTTGATTACATGAAGTGGCTGACAGCAGGTGGTGCTGCAAACCATTGATCAAACTGGGAAAATCCAGTGAAAGCAGATGCCAGTTGTGCATGTGGGTCAGGAGTGGTAACAGCGGCTAGAACGTACCACTTCCAACCTGTAATGTGAGATGCTGGTTGTCTCTTTGCGAGGTGGTGTGTGTCATCAGTAAAGATGGTATGCACATTGCAAGCTACTAAACCAGATGATAAATATAAATTTGATAGGTACAACAAAGTAAACTTGTCAAAATAGACAATAAGAGTTTGAAAAAGATTTTAGAAAAAATATGGAGAGCCCAACAGTCTAGCAAATCAAGAAGTAAGTTTTGTTGTTGTCCATATAGAATGACTATAACTGAACAGTAGCTAGTTGTACATAATATAGTACGTTTCTTCCAAGTCATTATCTGAAGAAAGTGTGGACAGTTGACTACTGTATTGCACAGTCAAAATGGTGGTATTGGGGATGATTTTTATTCAGCAAATAATGTTAACAAGGGCTTTTGTTTTGAATGGCAATAGTGTGATACTATTTCAGTTGTTTATACTGTTTTTAAACATGGTTAATGGAAAGGATCTCAAAACCCCAATATGACATTGAATATTTTAACAACTGTGTCTCTCTTATTGAAGTTATTTTTCTGAGCCTGTTTTGCACTGGGGTTTAACATGTCTAAACTTGATTTCTCTTCAAAAAGTCTTCGAAAAGTTAGGTTTATAAAACATTTCGGGAGGTACTTTTTATAAAGACTAAAAATTCTGTTACTTTGTCTTAAGCCTGATATTTGAGTATTAAATACATGTGTTACTGTGTGGCATAGCACACTTTTTTTGAGTCTTGGCATATGAAAGTATAATAGAGGTTTTTTAAGCAAATGGCTGAGATACAGCTTCAGCTTCTGACATAACACAGCTTTGTCACTAAGGTTCCTGGAGTGGGAAAATAATTTCAAAATGCTATGACGTTACTGCCCAGCTGTATGTAACCACATCATTGTATTAAATATAGAACTTGACTCACTGGATTCTCTAAATAACAAAAGCTAACATCATCCACCCCGAGCTACTAATTCTGCATTTGAATATGGTTTAAAGTTATACTGCGCAGAGTTTGTGGCAGTTCAAGTTGTTACAAAAACATCTGTTGAAACAGAGGAATGTGGAAATTTGTGCAGATTGTTATGAACTGTGAGATAACTGGACGGTTGTTTTTAATTCTGAGGGAGAATAGAGTAAGTAGGGAGGGAGAGAGAAGTTATTGAAACGAATTTCTGGATAATTTTTTTTTTTATACAAGGCCATTACAAGTTTATTTTTACTCTGCCAAATGCTTTTCTTTGTTGCCCTTCATTTCAGAAAGATAATGTACTTTTGTCGACAACTCTTACCTTCCTATTTTCAATACAGTAAAATGATCATATAGCTGTGTAATTTTTGAATTAAATAGGAAACGATATTTTAGTAAAAATTGTTTTGTATATATAATGCGTACTTGTTGAACTTAAATATAGTAACAATGACTCTTAATTATTGGAGTCTGCACTCCTCAATTTCTCTATTTTAGTGCTTATAAAGTACTGAGAATGTTTTTAAACGCCATACATAAAATTGGCATGTGCAAGTGGAGGTATGTACTGCACTGTTACATGTATATTGTGAAATAGTATCAGTGTGAACAAAAGTAAAATAGAGCTACTAGAAATAGGAACTTGCTGTGTTATACTACATTCAGCAACATTCTTGGAACAAAGTAAATGTTATAAATGAAAGCTCTGCATTGAAATACAGCAAAAATGCTGGAAGGATTTAGTGGATTGAAGAACAATTGCTGGCTTTTATAACTACACTAATAAAATTAATTTGAATGTATAGTGAAAAACACTTTTCAGTATGTTACCCTAACAGGTTGACGAATAATGATCACAGCTCAGAAGTTTATTGTTGCATTGTTATTAAAACCTTGGTTTTGCTCTGTTTGTTAGACTTCTTGTTTGTCAGCAGTGAGATTTGGCACAGCACACATCGTCTCGGTTAATATACTGAGCATTACAGGAAGAAATGCTGAATGCTAAATCCTGCAGAGATTACTTTTGTAATCCCACTTTAGGTAGAGAGATTTACAGATATCCACAGGTTACTTTTAGGAGTTGGGGAGGGGGAGAATAAATCATCACGTAAAAAGTGTTAGAATCCCTCATTTGCTCTGTGTTGAATTAGTGTATTGCACTATTATTGATTTTGTAGCTTTATAAATTTCTGTGAAGTTACTGGTAGTAGCAGTAGTGTAGGAAAATAAAAAATATTGCTAGTTTCTGCATTCACTGCTTTGTATTTAAGGGATAGAGTGTAAAAACATGATGTTTTATCTGCGTTCATTGACCCGTGGAATTTCGCTTTACCATTGTGGTTGCTTGCCTCTTTATTTTGTCTTAAGGAGGCCTTCTTGAGTAAATGGTGCAATACAGTGCTCTCTTAAAAAGTTTAAAAAAAAAAAAAAAAGGCAGTGAAGGGAGCAGGTTAGTGACAGCCTTTAATGCAGAATTGCTTCAGGGAACTGTTTTGAATGTAAAGGAATGGCCCAAGAGGAATAAAAGCCATCTAGTATGTTCATGTAAGTCAGACTTCCGAGGGTTTTGTTTGTTATTGTCTCCTATTACTTGATAGAAAATAAATTCAGCTTCTATTGAATTATTGCAACAGATTGATTACCTGTCTAAAAACTGACTGCAGTAAATGTATGTTGCTTATTAAAAGATAATAGAAATAACTCTAAGCTTTGACCTATAAATATTTAATCTTATGTGAAATTCCACAGTTTAACTTCAGTAGTTCAAACCTTTTATTGAAAATGAAGAAACATAGGCATTTTTTTCAGTTTTCCTGTTTATTTAAATAGAAAGCTTGACTTGAATCATAATTGCTTCAGTCTTTACTGCAGCTCAAAATGTTGATGCTTTTATTTTCAAATTTCTGGAAGTGTAAATACTTTTCTTCTTTTTTTTTTTTTTTTTTTTTTTTTTTTTTTTTCTCTGAGCAGATTATGACAGTACCAAATGATCCCTATACTTTCCTCTCTTGTGGTGAAGATGGCACTGTAAGATGGTTTGATACTCGAATCAAAACAAGTTGCACAAAGGAAGATTGTAAAGATGTAAGAGTGAAATCTTTTAATAAAGATGACCTAAATGTAGAGCTGTACATCATACAAACATAGGATATGAATTCTGGTAAGGCTTTTAGAAATAATAGATTTCAGGGTCGTTGGTGGAGATGACAACATGTTTCCCAAGAAACAAAAAAAGTTTGGGGAGTCTTTCTTTTATTTTTCTTTTTTATTTTATTTTATTATCTGCTTTGGCACTTTTTAGTTTATGAACTTGGGTGTGAGACTTCTGATATGATAGGAAAGGTTCTGTGTTGAAATTGAATTTCTGGGTCTGCTTTACATTAGTTACTCTAGAGTGCAGAGTTGGATGCAAAAAATGAGCCTTGAAAATCGTCTGCAGCCTTGTGTTCTTGAGCATCTTTTGTCCCTCTGTAAGAAAGGATTTGGTAATGAATTATACTAGATCAAATTAGTCACTGGTATTATTCCCTAGAAGGTAAGGTATTGGTGGTGTCCACTGTGTTTCGATTTCAGAAACAGTTTTAATATTGAATTGGAGAAAAACTGATACCAAAGTATATATTGCTACTCTTGATTGATTTTATTCTGCTTTGTGTATATTTACAAGTTCTAGGGGTTTCTTTCTTTTCTTCTTTCCAATTATCTGCCCATGGATGAGATCTATTCTAATTCTATAAATTAATTTAGACTGTTTCTGTGTGTTTGGTGCTCTTCTGACTCAACACTTATCTGTGTTTCCATAGGAAAATCCAAGGTGCAAGCTAGTTTATGAATGTTGTTATGCTTATCTATTCTTAAACGTTTGTTCCTGTGTTTTGTTTTGTTTGTTTTCTTATTTAGTTGATCCTGTGCTATGTTTCTTTCTCTGATAGTTTTCCTTCTCTGCAGTGGCTTTTCTGTTTGGCATATTTACAGTCTACCTTCTCAGGGCCAGACCTAGTTTTTTTCAAAACCTCTTTGACTAATGGGTGTGCATCCTGAACTAAAAAAAAAAGAGAATTATACTTCAAATATTCAGAGCTATTATTTGAATGCTGTATTTTTGTTTGTTCCAGGATATTTTAATAAACTGTCGGCGTGCTGCCACTTCTGTTGCTATCTGTCCACCAATTCCGTACTATCTTGCTGTGGGTTGTTCTGATAGCTCAGTAAGGATATACGATCGGCGAATGCTTGGTACAAGAGCAACAGGTAGGAACCGTACCTTGCAGTAAGCTTTTCTAACTATTTGCAGTTCCAATTTCAGGGCTTTTTTTCAAAGTAGATGGTGAATGACTGAAATGTAATACTGAATGAAATGCAGATTTCTTCTCTGAGAACTATGCTTTGTAATAAGAGTCATTTCACTCTAATATTTGTTAATCTAGAAATCTTCAAGTGAGTAAAAGAGGAGATGTCCTAAATTTTCAAAGTTCATGTAGTGAACTCCTTTCTGATTTATGTGTAGATACAGGTTTTCATTATTCTCCTGTCAATGTTCTTAGGTTCCACAATTTTCATTTGTACTGAATTTTGACAGATAGCATACACACATCATCATGTGATGGGTGTGTGATATATGAATATTTGCGTGTGTTCGTTCATCTTTTTTTTAAGTGTACATAGTGCTTTTAAACAAAAGTATAAAATACAAGCAAGATCTGATATGTCACTATTCAGATCCAATTTAATGCAGAAGCTATAGGATACTTAGCTTTTCTCTGGTCATCTTTTGTTGAATGTTAACTAAGAAGTATATTGGAACTTTTGAAAATCTGCAATAGTAAATGTCATTTCTTTCTCTCCCTGTACCTCTGCTTGCTCCCTCCCCCTGCCCTTTTTTTTTTTTTTTTTTTTTTTTTTTTTTTAATATATAGGGAATTATGCTGGCAGGGGCACTGTTGGAATGGTGGCACGTTTTGTTCCTCCTCATCTCAATAACAAATCCTGCAGAGTAACGTCTCTATGTTATAGTGAAGATGGTCAAGAGATCCTTGTTAGCTACTCTTCAGATTACATATACTTGTTTGATCCCAAGGATGACACAGCACGAGAGCTTAAAGTTCCTTCTTCTGAAGAGAGACGGGAAGAGGCAAGTGATTAAGATAACCTGTTTTCATGTTTTATGTTTTTTTTCTTGTGGCACACAGTTGTATTTCCCTTTAATCTTAAATTAATGTTGCTCATAGATTGAGATATTACAAGAAGATTGTCACAGAATTTGTGCATTTGTATATATTTAAATATTTACAGTATTTTGTCACGCTGGTTTTCTTTTTTGTCTGGTTTCCCTCTCCTAAAGATGAGAAGGCATCTATGTGAACCTCAGGTTGTAAGACAGCAAGTTTGGCAGGTCACTCTTGAGGTGTATTCTCCATTAATTTTCCATACCACCAAAAGCTTATTCCTTGGAATCAAGTATAAATACTCTGTTAAAAGTTATTATTTGATGACAGAGATAAGGGAGTACAAAAAGTTTAGATTGAGGTGAGCCACTGCTACTGAGCAGTATTAAAAGTTTTGGCAGTGTAACCAAAACACAAGCAGCTTATTACTGCCTCAGCTACAATGATGCTGACCCTGATTTTCTGATCAATATAAAACAAAGCTCTTAACTACAGTGAAGTTATGTGTTTCCCTTCCACCCCCTGCACTTCCCCAACCATTCACCCCTTTTTTTCTGGTATTACGTTCACCCTTTCACAAGCCCCTCTTTAACTTTAGTCTGAGACCAGGCCCTCAAGGGAGTTTTCAATGAGTTGTCAGCATCCTGCTGTCTTCACTGGGAGGATGTGTGTGGTAATGATGATGATTTCTTCCTTCTCTTTGCTGGGAGAAACATCATGTTGATGTTTTCTTCCTTCTTTTTCTTAGAGTCTGCTTGAAGGCCATTTTTATGTTTTTCAACATGTTTTACATGATGCATTTTCTTCATTAGCCTGCCAATATGGCATGTTTTTTATTTTAAATGCTTGCTCTTTGTCTTTGTTGCTATCCCTAAAACAGTTCTTGCTTGAGTTCAGGCTTTACAGTTAACAGCTGACGGTGAGTTGCTGAAGGGTGACTCTGGTATCCTCTTGTGCTCACACCTGCAGGATACTTGCTTTCAGCCCATGCCTCTACTACTTATGCTGCTTCAGTATCCTGTGGTTATAGCTAGTTCTTTCTTGCACAGTATAACTCGTTGGTGTTCCTGTATATTTCAAAACTGGTAACAAGAGATTGTACACCACACATCTAAGCAAAACTAGGGGCAAATTAGGTGATAATCACCTGGGTACTAGGCAGCTAAAAAAGAAAGCTCCAAGCAAGTGCAGTCCGGACAAAGTCTGACAAGTGTGAGGCTTGTGTGGTTAACTTCATATTAAGCCTATGGCCTGTTACTAGGAACGATCATGCTGTATTTACTGGGTACAGGCTGCTATTACTAATACAAATAGCGTTGGTCAGAAGTGGGTGTAGATTTGTAGGACTGAGGAAGAATGTCCAGCTGAGTTGTGCTGGTACCTTACCGAGGCAGGAGAAAGCAAAGACGAATCCAGAAAAAATATGTGATGAATGAACTGTTCTGCACTTTTCCCTTTCTTCTGTGTAATGTTAATCTGATGTGAAGTAATTTGGTGGAGAACTGACTGCCCAGTTACTATAGAGAGAGGATTGTGACCACCTGTTAATACCAGATCCTGTGTATTCTTTTCTTTTGTAGGCACAGAATATGTCCTGTAATCTCTTTTTGCTGTGTGATTTTTACTTAAAAGCCAGGCTGAAATAAAAATCGCGTTTAAGTTGTCTAGAGTAGAAAGAAGGTAAAGCTTTCTTCCTGAATCTGATGGTTCCTGAAAGTTAACACTTCAATATGCCATCACTGCGGGGATTTTGCATTTAATTTAAAATTGCCAGCACACCTATTTACTTTTTTTTTGAGTAAGAAATATTCAACCAATACACTTAATTTCAAACTTCCTTTCTGAGTGTTCAAAGCACTAGCTGTTTCTTTTCCAGTCGCTGAAATTGACACTACCTATATAGTACTTGTTTTATACTTCCTGCTGCAAAAAAAGTGTTATAGAAATTTTAAAAACCCACAGGCTGAAAAATAAGCTAAAGTTTATTTTCATAAAATTTATTTCTTTTGTTAATGTCTGATTGTTTTTTCCTTTTGCTTAATTGCAAATCCACATTTCATTACAGTTTAGCTGATATGTAGTTTTTAACATGAAGAGGTGAATAATTTTGCAGAATTAGGGCTGAATTGTGGAAAACCTTAATTATTGTTCAGTATGGAAGGCCCCAATTAACATAGCGAAGTTAATATTGCATAAAATATAAGCTGCATTAGTTCCGAGAGTCATTGATTTAGACTGAGCTTGATTTAGTCGTTGATTTAGAACTGCATAGCTAAAACTCTTCCATTCTGTTGAGACAGTGTTGTATTTATTCATAGTTGATCTGAATGTATGGCTGACATCCTTTTTTTTTTGGTGACATACAAATTTATCTAACTTAAGAAAATTGAGATACTGTATTTATATTTAGAATTAGAATTCTGTACTATCTGACATAAATAACTTTGTAATGCCTTTCTCTTTCCCCCTTTTTTTTAAATTTTATTTTGTTTCTAGTTACGGCAACCTCCTGTTAAACGTTTGCGGCTAAGAGGGGATTGGTCAGATACTGGACCAAGAGCAAGGCCTGAGAGTGAAAGAGAAAGAGATGGTGAAGTGTTTGCATTTATGGGGGGGTTGTTGTCTTTGCTTGTGTGTTTTATTTTCTTTTTTTGGGTGGTGGGGAGGGTTGGTTGGTTTGGGTTTTATTTTCTAATTTTTCTTAAGTATTCCTGAAATATGCAAGTGCCTCAGATTGAACTCTCTGTTTTAAGAATCAGCCAGGTCTTAAGATGTTTTTATTAGAATTTAACACAGAACTGCTATTCTACAGTGACTTTAAAAAAAAAAATTAAATTGAAAATACTCTTACCAGAAAAAAATGTTTCTTCAGTTAGAGAGATGTAAATCAAGGGGAGCTTCATTGTCATTGGTCATGTAGTAACACAAACACTTATTTCCCTTTTTGTAGTCAATCAAAGTTACAAATTAAATGCTCTGTAATGGTTCTGTTAGGGGACTGGAGTTCAAAGCAGTAGGTTTCTAATACTGTATTTTTTACATTTTCTATAAAATACGTGGTGACTAAATTTTTATGCTTATATTTTCATGTTTTTAATGTATTACTCAATTACTTAATGTTACTGTATACACATCATTTCAAAAGCTATGCTTTAGTGTTAGAAAATGGGATATGAAAGCAGGGCAAAGGATGCTTTGTCACTCATCTTACTCTTCATCTAATGATGGTTAAATCTGACAGGTTGTGGGGCTTCAAGTATTTGTTCTAGTTTCATTAAATCTGTCTCCCTTATCTGTCTCCCTTTTCTGCCTACCATTTCCCTTTCCAGAATTTCTGTGTTGATTTTTGTCTTCCTGACTCCCCAAACTAGAATATTAGTCTCCAGCTGTATCAGACTAATGGTCCATGTAGAGCAGGATTCTGTATCTGACACAGGCAATAGGAGATGATGTTCAGAGAGAGAACATGAGCCTTTCCTCTTACCTCAGTCTATTGCCTTTGTTGCTTCCCCAGTATTCAGAATTACTGGATTAGAAAGTTTAGAGGGTACGTTCCCATCTATTCCTTTAGGATCTGCGTATGGTTCTATTGCCTGTGAATTTCTGTAATCCCTTTTTGAACCTGATGATGATATTTCATATGGCAAAAAATTTCAGATGTCCAGTGACCACTATGTAGAGGAATACTTTATTTCCTTTATTTTAAACTGCTCTTTTAGCTTCATCATGTGCCGCCTTATTCTGATATCATAGGATCTGATTATTAACAATTGTACATTCTGCTTACTTGGTGCTTTCATTCCACAGACCTTATTTGTATACCTCTTTATATTAGGGACACTTTTGCTATTGTTTTTGTTGCAGTCTTTCCCATCAAAATTACTTGTGGCTTTGCCTTTGCACAAAGTTACTTTTTATCTAAATTCTTTTCCAACTAAGTATCTCCAGTGTCCTCCTAGCTGTCATTTCCCTATAATATCAAGTAAATATACTGGGGAGAAAACAGAGCCTGAGGAGAGGACTCCTCCAGTATAGACATTGGCTAGGTTTTTGTTTTATCAAAACAGGGCTTCAGTATCAAATAATGTACAGTACAGATAGAACTGTATTGTGACTGAGAGAGAATAGCTGTATTGCATTAGTTAGGCATGTGGTGACCTGTGACTTATTTTTCTGTTAACTGTTTGTTGTCCTGTCTTCCCATCATTAGCCACCTTTTGTCTGTTTTCTTCAGCTGTTGCATTTCAATTTTTTTTGTGTGTTTAAAGCTTCTGAGGTCAGAGCTTCTCTGCTTGGGGTACAGGAAGGGAATAAGGGATCCCAGGAAAGGGTCAGAGACCTGCAGTGTGGGAATGAGGATAGACAAAGGCGTGGGGGTCAGATTGAGGGGCATTGTTTTTTGAGGGGGTGGGTTGGTGTTACCCTTCCCTTCTCTATTCCCAGCAGTGTCTTTCAAACTCAAGGAAATCATCTAAAAGCAAACTCTAGTGATAATATATTCAAGCTGTATCCTAGCAGTGAAGTTTATATGCAGTCCTGAAAGATAAATCAGTTGCTCCAGATGTTTGATTAGTCTTTCAACTTTCATAACATCTGTGTGGGTAGCAGCACTGATGTTTGAGAGATGTATTCTTACTGTACATGTTATTCCCAAGTGCAGTCTAGAATTTTCAGTGTTAACTTTTGTATGCAGGGGGTTAAAATATTTTTTCACATATGTGTTTTGGTAAGTAATTACTTCACAGGGATTCTGTTTCTTAAGGTCTTCAATTAAAAAACTTTTCCAAAAGTTCCTTAAACTCTGCATAATTCCAAAGTGGCTAAGGGGCCAGCACAAGCTCTTACTTTGGTATGAGGGGAATGATCCAGTCCAGTGGAATGATCTTCCATTGGAAGATGCTAATGTGTTAAAAAACAAACAAAAAACAAACACAAAGAAAACCCATTTCACAGAATACAAAAACACTTAAAGATTGAAATATTCTATTTCAGCCCTTTACAAATGGTATTTTTCCTGTCTTCTCTCTTGAAACAAATTTTGTTTATGTTATAAAACCAGAAATAAAGTGAGGAGAAAATATTTGGAGTTATGCTTTAGAAATGTTAAAAACATCATGTGCTAATTTTATGCTAGTCTTTTTTCTCTTTCAATGTTTAACAATAAAATTGGTTATTTTATAATTAGCCGGGAAAACATGAAAATCTAGGCTTTCTTAACTTATTTAACCAGAATTTAAAACTGAATGACGTAAATTTCACAGTCTCATGTGTACAAAAGCTCCAGGTCATTGCAGAATAGAAAAGGAGGAAGGACTGTTGTTTTTTATGTGGTGCTGTGTTCAGCTGGCGATTCTTGCTAGACTGTTGTGCTGAAAAAAGGTGTTTCAGGGGATTACTGGTTATGTAGCTTACAGTGCAGGAGGGGTTTTTTTATGCAAGAAGAAATGGGGTGGGGGATATGAATGCTTTTGTAAACCTGTAGATAAAACTTTAGCATTATTTGTATTACAGGGGAGCAAAGTCCTAATGTGTCTTTAATGCAAAGGATGTCAGATATGCTGTCAAGATGGTTTGAAGAAGCTAGTGAAGTTGCACAAACCAACCGAGGACGAGGAAGATCACGGTCCAGAGGTGAGTTCCTTCTTTTCAAGAGTAATAGTTGCAGCAGAAAGTAGGTTTATACTGGATGTACAGGCCTTGAATATCAGTCTTTCTGAGGTGTACACTAAAAAATCTGTAGTGCACTCTGAAGAACTGAGCACTCTTCTTTGTGATATGAATGGTAATGCAGTGTAATATTACCTTTGGGCTAATGTTTTTCTTGCTTTAAAGGTGGGACTAATCGGACAGATGCTCCTGCTACTAATAACGTGCCACCTAGTACAGAATCAGAAGCTGCAATGGAAGTAGATGGTTCTGAACAATTTCTGTCATCTTCGTCTTCTACAATGTCAGCTCAAGCTCCTTCAACATCATCCTCAACAGAAAGTCCCCCTTCAACTTCATTATTGTCCTCTCCTGATAATGAACAGAGGCCTTCTTTAGGGGCCTCAGCTCAACCTGTGCTCCATCAGTCTGGTGAGAAAAAATCTATCTTGTCATTTTAATGAAAAATGCTTTCAGTAAGAAACAGTTCTATTTTAAGATATTTTGGGTAATTGATCTCAATCTGTTTTCTTGCACACTCCTTAATGAGTCTAGGAATTTTATGGTTATCAAGTGGTTTAAAGAGAGTAAAACCATCAACTGCGTACATTTGTCTGAAGAAGGAATCTCAAAGATTATAATCTTTATTGTCTCTTTGAAGTAAAAATAAAAATTATTACTTGTTTGTTCTTAAAGTTATTGTTCTCTTCATGGAGTATGAGTAACATCATGCCTTCTTCAGCTGTGATGTGGCTGTAGCAACATCAGTGCAATGAACAGTGGAACCTATGCCTGTCACAATCAGAGGAAGTAGAGAATATTTCCTTAAGTAGGAATCTACGTCCACAACATTTTAGAGTCAGCAGTGTTATTTTTTTTGCTTCTCAAAAAGTATCTGAGTAGACAGGGCTCAGCTTGCATGATATTCCATTATTGGTTAATAAATTATACTCTATATTGATTTTTAAGTTTGTCTATCTTGAAGAAACTCATCTGTGTTTAATACAGACATATAGTCCTATTATGGGAAAAAGAAGAAAGTATATTCTACTGTCAATGTCAGAATCTTATTTGAGTGGTAAAAGAGCACCTTATGCTTTAACTTGCCCTTTTCCATCTCTATGCAGGAAGAGATGCCGCAGCCCTTCGAGGTAAATATTTGCATGAAACTTTGTTTTACTTTTTTAAAGTGAGTTTCTAGGCCCCACAATTGTGGTAGAAAGGCTGAAGGGATCCAAAACACCTACAGGTTCAGATTTGATTATTTTAAAATCCTGTGTTTTTTGCATAAATTCGCCTTTTGTCTTCTGCCAATTCTCTCGTAAGAAATCAAGGTCTTTGTCATTGGACATGATGAGTGATAGCATCTTCAGGCCCTAAATTAGATGTTATGGAGTAAAGGAGAGATGGGGATTTCCCAGGGAAAAGTATGCTGTTCAGTGTACTGTGGCTGCTACAGCCAAAATCTTTGGGACAGGTGAGAAATCATGAGGTATCTGAAAAGCAGGGAAGCTAAAGACATAAGTTGAAATTCATTAAATGTATCACTCTTGCCCTTTTAAACCTTAACAGCTAGTCTGATACTTATTTAGAGGAAATAAACAGTGAGCAGAAGCATGACAATACACACAGTCCAGATACTATTTCTAGAATAAGTGAACGCTAGAAAATTTACTTAGTAGCAGAGGCTTTTAGTCACCTATGTTTTTTATTAGTATCGGTGTCAGCTTGCTGCAATCTCAAGTTTTTCACAATGCACACACAAAAAATTAAGGGGTCTACTCTAATTCAGTATAACCCAGTTTAGCTGTCACTATCTTTGGTACAGAGGGATAACCACCAAAGAACACACATACCAAGGGTTAAATTTATTTTTTAAAGTATGTGGTATATTCTGGAGCTTACAGTGGCCAGGAGAATATGTCCCATATTAAAAATAATTGCTTCAAGCTACATCATTGAAACTTTGTGGGCTGCGTAATGATAATGCACTAGAGAGCATTTCTGGAGTTATGATGTATTTTCTGTCCTGCATTTTAAAG
The DNA here is from genome assembly GCA_011057875.1 of Pterocles orientalis. NCBI lineage: Eukaryota > Metazoa > Chordata > Aves > Pterocliformes > Pteroclidae > Pterocles > Pterocles orientalis. Next base: position 3,212,193 of record WKFP01015467.1, read on the forward strand.
AATGTATGCTGACTAGAAAAAGTAGTTTCCTCTTTTTTTCCCTGAATCTGCCTGAATTTCTAAGTAAAAGTTTATTCTGCTAGCGTGAAGCAGAAGTTGTTCTTTCTTAATCCAGCTCTTCTATAAGAGCATTTCCTCTTTCCCAGTGTTACTTCAGACTTAAGACTCTCTATATTCAGTTTTGAAAGGGGTAGTGGTGGTTGTTTTGTTGATAGACAGTGGATACTTTCTAATTTGCTGTATAAAGTTTGATAGGTTCTTTGACTGCACCTAAACATGGTGTCAGATTGGCTGCTGATTCTTAAAAAAAAAAAGTCACCATCACACCACCCCCATCCCCAAACTCCAAACCCACAGAAACAAACAAGCAAGCAAAACTTAATCTGGTATTCTTTATTGCTGTGTGCAGATTTTAGTATTAGGACCAGGCTGGATGAGGCTTTGAGCAACCTGGTCTAGTGGAGGATGTCCCTGCCCATGGCAAGGGGATTGGAACTCGATGATCTTTAAGGTCCCTTCCAACCCAAACCATTCTATGATTCTATGTATCATCTTTAAATTGTCTACAGGACTCCTGCAGGAGGAAACTTTATACTATACTTTTGGACACCTAGTAAGCATCTTGTCTGCTTTGTACTGCTTTTAAAACATTTAAGTTATTGTGAAACAAGTCTTTGGGTAACATGGGCAAGTTCAGGGAGAGGGGAGGCTCCTGGGCAGAGGGAGCAGGTCATGGCAGAGCAGTAGCAGTGGGTTTATGAATGGATAGGCTTGAATGTGAATTCCCATTTTGCAATGTTTGTATGATTACGTAACCCATGATGGTGCTCAGTCGTGAGATTTTACTTAAGCAGTCTCTAGTCTATAAATGTGAAAACACTGCACTCTGCATCAAGAACAGATTTCCCTCAGTTGGTTTCGCTGTACTTAGAGGTGAATAAAACCTGCTGCTTTTTGGGGTGACAGGATAGGGAAAGTTGTAATAGGAATAGTAGTTCAAGTACAGTGGGGTTGAGAAGGAAGACCGGATAGAGAAGTGTCTTGTAAAAGATGGATGACTGGGAAAGCATTTTGGAAACTGAAAGAAGGAAAGTGAGAGGCTTTCAACCATCATTTTGATTAAAGTGGTGGTAGATAGAAACTTGAGTATTGTAGCAAAGTATTAGCAAATGAAGAATATATTTTTGGGTAATGACTTATTTAGAATCGAAGCGTGATTTAATGCTAGAGAATGGAACAGGCTTATAAACGGTTTTCCATAAATAATTTCTACAGATTTCTGTACTGTACACAGGCGCTAGTGGTAATCCTGTCTTTGAAATGGCAGTATCTTTGCATAAGTATTGTAATTCAAATACATTGGTGATATGGTGTTCCAGAAAATATGCCGTGTGGTGAGCATTTGAGCTTCTACATCTGAATTACTTACTTAATCTCTTAATGTTTTAAAATGTACGTCTTCAAAACAGAGTCTGTACAAAAATGGCTCAGTGCTGGAGCTTGCTGAGATAAGTCTCTTTCTCAGAATGCACATTCTAGAAGAATACAGATGGAATGTTTGAGTAGTTGCAAATAATCAACAAGATCAGTTCAAAATCTGAGTAGCCTGTTCTTGTCCATTTGAATAGTTTTATTTTTATAATGAGATGGAACAATTGCTGGAGATTTTCATACTTGTCACTAAGGAGAAAAAAAAAATCTTGCCCTGCTTGGCCCATTTAGTGGAAACCATTTAGTGAATTTTTTACATTAGTTTTAAGATGTTGTATTTTTAATTCATGAATAAACATCAGGTAGAACAAACTGTAAAATACTATTTTTTTTCCCCCATAAATAATATTCCGGATACATATTGGTACCATTGGGAGAGGTGGGTAGGGGGGAATTGACTAATTAGGGCAAAGCTTAATCTTAATAAGTATTCTGATATAATGCAACTTTTAAATTTTGAATGGGAAAGTGGCAATAGCGGTTTTTCTTTCCATTTCTCTTTCCTCACTCCATTTGCTGGCAAAATAAACATTTGCTTAGAGATTCTGAAATGTGTTAAAAGGTGTTGAAAAAAGTAATTGAACATATTCAGGATAGCAGTTAATCTCTTTACATTTTGAATTGTAGTTATTTTTACATCTTAAATTGTAACTGTCTCTGGACTGAGTGGAATGGAATCAGCAGCAAGTACTGAAAACTGCCATTTTAGACATCACTGAAATTTCCTTAAAAGCGTTTTCTACGCTGTTTGTAGTTCTAATTTCCATAAATGTTCGTGGAAATGAAAACTGTTTGTAGCAAATCTCTTTGATGCCATATTCCTTTTAGGAGGTATATCTTTTTCTTGTTATGCTTCATTAACCATAAACTGGCAGAATGTATTTCCCAGAAGTAGTATTAAACTGAGGACATTAGAGCACATGACTATTTGATATTAACTGGTGCCTGCCACTAATTTTTGAATGATTGGGTTCTGTCTTTGGGTTTGTTTCTTTTTATGAAAGAAAATTTAAAATTTGCTTGCTTCACTGAGGGTTATGGAATGTTTGTAAGCTTTTCCTTGGCTGAAAGGTTGTATGCCAATGTAATGCTCTCTAGTATTGTAACATTTCATAGTACTGATTTGTTTTTTCTTTGCAGATTTCCTGGTATCTACAAAATACTCCAGAGTGCCTTTGTTATAAATATTTTCAGGATAGGTCTAGGCTAGCAGTTTATAGCAAACTGGCTAGAGCATTAATGTGAATTTGAGTCTGAATTAGCTTCTCTACCTACTATATTATAGACGAGAGTAGTTCAGCAGTGGTTCAGGTCAGTGTTGTGCTTCAGCTATTGCTACTAAGAACACAATCTATTCTATAGATAGAAGCACTTGCTATACAGCACTTGTGTAAGTGGAGGAAATCTGCCAAGAACATGGAAAGAATAAAAAAATCCTTGGACACCTAGTTTTATAGCAGTTTGCAGAAAATACTGTTGATCAGACAGTGGACTGGTACATGCCAAAACGATATAACTGACAAATGAATAGACAAAACGGTGAAAACAGTGAAGTCTCTAAAGATGGAATGGAAAGAATAGTCTCTTAAGAGAACGATGCTAAGAATTGTTTATGATCCAATGAATTACTTTCTCTGTAGGACCACTTAAGAGTGGTTTTAGTCTGAATCCTCACCCACTGGGAATGTCTGAGATAAATTAGTTCATAGTAATATGAATTTTTTTCTGTTAGATGCTGTTCTGCCACCTATTTCCATAGTCCCATTTTACTTTTTTCACAGGTTTGTTTTGACCAAAATTGTACTAATTTTCTTTTTACATTGGGAAGCTATCACATTCATTTTGAAAACTTACCTGTAGACCACAGTTGGGTAATTTTACACCACTAATATTCTCATTTGTTATGTGTGTTAGGAACATGAAAATTAGTACTGTTATTTGCTTTGTTTTGAATCAGTCAGTATCTATCTATTTTCATTAAATGGTGGAAGTGTTGGCGATGGGGAGGGAGGTGTATTGTATGACATGAATCCTGAACTTTTAAGTCCTATGATTCATGCATTTAGGAAGAGAAGAACAAGTTAAATATTTTATTGTATAACTATTGGATGTTAGTAAATGATTTACATTTTTTTTTCACTGTAATTACACTTAGTATCTGTTGCTTCTCTCTTTGGTCAGTCTCCCCACCCCTCCTCCCTGCTCTGTATAACTGTGTGTTCAATACTTCTTTCTTTTATGTACTTTTTTTTCTTCCCCCTCCCTTCCTGTTTGTCAGAGTTAATGGGACCCGAGTTAGCTATAATCCGTAGGGGTCTACAGCGGCTGAGGCTTAAGAAGGCAGAACAACAGAGACAGCGAGAGCTAGCTGAGGGTTCAGCACCACAGTCGTCCTCCTCTGATCAGTCCTCCTCTAAGGGCTCCTCACAGGACCCTCAGACACCAGGTTGTCATTTGTCAAGATTTCTTAAGCAGCTAACGTAGTTATAGTTTGTGCTGCTGTTGTTTGCTGAAATGCTTCTCTTCCAGAACGAGACAGTTAATGCATTTGCTGCTTGTCTTACCTTGCATGTGGTGGTGTTGATCATCACATGATTAGGGAAAGAGTAACATTGACAGTTTTCATTTATCTAACATGTTTGGATTATATAGCTAAACAATACTTTATGGAGAAAGTTTCCTAGGTGCATGGTGTCAGGTATGTGCAATGTTTGTTAGAGCAGTTGAGCAAGAAATTGCTGTGTCCTGAATAAAGTAAGGTACTTACACACTTGAAATTGCATTTTGGTGTTAATTGTATCTGATAGTAACATTTAAGACTTGGCTTTGGTTTTGCATATATTATAATTGGGGTAACAATTCAGTAAAACAGAATTTTGGCACTCTTAAATGCTATGGTTTTACAGTAAGTGTAGTGAAAATACTTGTAACAAGCCAAAGTCCCCAGATATACTCTCCTTTTTTGAATAGAGTGACTTTTCATTTCACCATCCTCTTGTCTTACTGAGATTAAAAATTATTACCAGAAAGCCTCGGGGATGCTTATAATAAAAGGAGACATATTTGAGAAAGTTAGAGTAGAAGCGTGCATATGAGTAAAGAGGTAAACCCTAAAGCATAAACTTGAAGCAAACTTTTTTCTGGCACCATGCAAAAATGAGTGAGCTGCATGCTGTGTGAAAAATCAGAATATTTTGTGTTGAGAAGCAATGTCTAGCAGTGTTTCTTGTATGGATAAATTCAGTGACAGTTGAGGTGTGGCTAGATTACTAATAAAGATTGTGTCACACATGCACAGCTTGACTTGCTATGGTTCAGTTTATTCATTTATCTGAGCCTTACAGAACAATTTGATTTAACAGTGGCTAGTGCTCCAGTTACAATATTTTAGTTATTGAGTTTTGAATAACTTCCTACACTAGAAAATTCTACAGTGAGTTTTCAGAATATGTGGAAACCAGTAAAACCTGGAGGACTGTGTGCTTATCCTAGGGATGGCGGCCATAGGTACCTGTTACCTGTAGGAGGCGAACAAGGAAAACAATGGTAGCAGTGTTCTTGTAGGTGGCTGCAGTTCGCTGCTAGAAAAAAAACAAAAAGAACCTACCAATTATTTTTTTTCAGCAAACTGAACATCGGAATTTATTAAAGATATGTAGTGATAGAGGCTAAACCATATCTGACACAGTCAGTAGATCTTAATCTTCCATATTCTTCTCCGAATGACTTAAAATTTTTTACTATTTTTTTTTCCAAACTCAATTAAATGGGAGAAGATTTGGTTACAGCTATGTATGTAGAATTTTCAGATGGAGGTATATCTGGATATTTTACTACCTCTGAAGTATGTGTTGGTCTGGGTTTCACTTGATACTGTTTTGCCCATCTCTTTCTTAGTGCTCCTTCAAGGATGAAATGTAATTCTTTACTCCTAGTTGCTTGTGGGTCAACATATGGTAGGATCCATACTGACATGAATTTGAAGCTTTAAGCTGAGTAATTGCTTTGACTGGGAGTCAGGATATGTGTTGTAGGTAGTTTGGATCCAGTAACTGCCTCTTGGAGTTTTGAGTTCCCATGTGCGTCAAATCTTATGGGAACTGTTTGGGATCACCGGGGAACCACAAAACATATACATAGCCGTGGAGGAAACTAGTATTCAAATATTTACCTTATTCTTCATGTGATGACAATGAATTTGCAAATTTGATGATTTTACCTATTAGTTAATTGCTTTGAAAGACTGATTCACTTAGCACTGTGGAAACGTTTATTTCTGTGTAGAAGAAAGGGGAGCAGTTTTGCTACCTGCCCTTCAACTCATTAGGATTTTTATATCTTCTTGCTGTTTGGTCTGATTGGTAGAATTTGTTACCTTCACCATTATAGACAGTGGAAGATTTAAAATGAGGAATTCATTTTTAAATATTTAATGTGTTCAGTCAATTATTCCTCTAGAAAATTGATAACAGATTACATTACAATCTACTTGTGTGTGTAAATAGAAGAAATTCCTTTCGTGCTTCATCAGCTCCTTTCATTGTGTTCCTCCTTCCCCTATTATGGGAGGGAACAAAGGAAACTCAGTTCTTTTGACTGGGGAATTCATGTCACCTTTGCATTGTCTATTTACTTTTTAAAAGATTTCTGCACTCTGGACATAGTAATATTCCCTGTATTTGCTCATTTCTTTTTATGGTAGTTACTTTGTTTTGTTCCCTTTCCTGACCTCCCAAGACTTGCTTTTGGAAGATGTGTATCCACAATCTATTCCTTTAGAAAACCAGAGCTACAGATTTTTGGTCTCTAGCTTCATAGAGACAATTGTTTTCCAACCCTGTGGTAAGCTGGCATTTCAGAAACGTGGTAGGAGAAAAAGCTCTTAATTTTGCTTGGTTTTTTTTAATAATAAATTCCCATACAGAGACAGTCTTTTTTTTTTTTCTTTTTTTTTTCTGCAGTGTTGTTTTTGATGCTCTGCCTTGAGGCAGATATTCAGTTTTCAGGCATAAACTGGTTGTAAATTTTCAAACAAAAAAATTACACCCCAAAATGTGTCTGCCACTATGTGAAATAGCATCATAGCCTCTGGCCCAGGGCTGCAAGTTCTCAGTCCCTACTTTGTCAAAACTTGTAAAATTTACACATGCAATTTTTGGGGGAATTCAATATGAGACTAAGGACATTTTTTCTGACCTGTATTTCATTCTTAGTCCTTACCATTGCAATCACAGAAGCTCAATTATAGCTCCCCAGGGTGGAGAAAAAGTACTCCACTTATGTAAGAAATTACCAGTAGAGAATGTCAAGAGCTAAAAGCTTTTGCGGGTTTAATAGAAAATTAGTCTGTATGGTAGTTTTTCTTCTAAGGACTTGTAATAGTGACAGGAGGATTTGTAAGCTGTATCTGTAATAGTTAACCTTTACTATTTAGAAAAATATGGTCAAAAGTTGTATGTTGTTGAATGTGAAAGTGAGTTAACTGAGTAATGATTTGCAGTGGGCTGATTTGACATTAAGGAAAAAGATACTTCGTCCTCAGATGGCAAAGAGACTTTGTTTTACTGAATAGCTCTCATAAGTATTGTGTAAATTTGAGAGTTTTAGAAGCAGTATATGCTGTGCCTGTAAGGTCTGTTTTGTCTTCAAGCTTTTGCTTGGGTTTTGAATAGATTCAGATTTTGTGATAGTTGATTTATTTAATTAGGGAACTGTGGTAAGTTGGGGTGTTGTTATTAATATTATTATATTATTAATACTATATTATATTATTAAAATTATTATAACTTTCTCCAACAAAGCCTAGTTTTGACTTACTCCTCTTATTGTGGCATTTCGTAACATTTGGATCCTGTGCAGTGTTTAAACAGCAACATGTGCTATATGCAAACTACAAAAAAGTAAACCTTTCTAACCTATCGTTACTGCTGCTCTTCCCAGGTCTGATGTGTTGTGTATGCATTGCCATTACCTACATCACTCCTCTTTTTGAGAACTTCTAAGTGAATGGAATGCAATTTGAGAAGTTAGAGAAACATAAACTAACTGATCTTGAAGTGAAAAAGAATAAAATCAGTATTACAGATCAGTATCCATCAGGGGTTCCTGTAGCAGTCAGCATGTGTAATCTTACCAACAAAAATATGAAGTAATGTGAACCTTTCTTTTCTGAGGAAAAAGTAATACCATTTAGACTGTATTTATTGTGGAATAAAGTTATATGACATGCGTACGGACATATCGCAGAACCTGTGATGCACATTGACTTGGCTTTTTAAAAAAAGACACAAAACAAACCAAAACTTTGGTTGTTTCAAAAGTCTGTGCTGTCAGTGTCTTTGAAGTGGAACAGATTGGATCTTTGCTTCTGTGTTAAAGCTTTCTGTGAAGAACAAGGGGGTGGCTGCAGTTTTTATGGCCAGATTCTTTGCATTCTTTGTAAACACCCAGATGTAGAAATCTTCAGGCCTGACTCTCGCACTGGAGCTAGTGTTATGGTGCTGTAAAGACAAAATTTGTTTTGACCAAAACAATAGAGGTGGCATGCTAATATTTTGCTGAAGTCAGGTGCTGATTACCCACACTATAGGAAGATCCTTCAGCATATAACTGACTTTAAAATTATCTTCTATTTTCTGTTTGAGGTTCCCCATATTTATGAATCTCCAGTTCCCTCTTTAAGTGGTGTTCCAGTTTAGAATGTACTGGTGACATTACAACCAGTGGTGAACTGCAGACCCAGCCTGTGAAGGCTCAGGTAAGAGTTTAGATTTTTGTTTGTTTTTTTAACTATATGGCACAGTTTTGATAATACTTTTTTTCAAAAGCTTTATCAGAAATGATGAAAGTACTTTTTCAGAATTTTTACAAAACAAAGCCATATATTAAAAAAAGAGGCATTTACCTGAACTTCCCTAGGCTGGTTTTGTGGTCATGTTTGTTTCCCTGCCTGAGTTGTGAGGTTCCAGACTGCAATGCTACTTCAAGGGGTGCTGGCGATCTGTGCCCAGGGGGACTTGAAAAAGGATTTAAAAAGTGGGTTTACAATTGCTGCAAACTGAGCCCTTTTTTAACCCTAATGAAAATATTTAGGATGCTTCCTATATGTTGTTTACAAATTCTTGTATTACAAGTGAAATGGATTCACAAAGTTGTAAGAAAACATGAAAATAATAGTGAAATGTGGGAGGTTTAAGCCTACACAGGCGTGAAATGGTATCTAGAAAGTTATTTTCACTTACTGTTGTATAGCATGAGGTCAATAAAATTTAGAAGTGCTGATAAGGATAGTAAATGTAATTTCTTATAATTAAAATATCTTAGTTCAGTCGTATTTCTTCTGTTCATCTTGGTCTGACTTAAAGAGCTGGTGATGTTAGCTTTTCCAGCCAAGTAAAATGTTTGGGAGCATGATAAGCCTTTTTTTTTAAAAAGCACACATAGAAAAAATCAGAGTGCAAGAACAGAGCGTGACTGAGAATCACTGTCTTTTGTCATTCGGCTTCTCAGCTTGCTGTTAAGGTCCTCCCCTCCCTTTAGCACTTTTGATACAAGTTAATCCCAATCATGGACTTCATAACTGTGAGCTGGTGATCAAAGCCAGCCTGCCCTTGAGAGAGAGGCATGATTCCTGTGCTGAGTCAGCTGGAATACGAGTAGATCGTCTTATGATATGGTGTATCTTCACACCAGCTGTTTTTCCCTCTATTTACATTCTAAAAAGTGGATTACTACTCCATTGAGAAAACTTCTCTGTAATAATTCTCTTCTAAATTAGAAATATTATGTTAAGTACACTTCAGTTTTGGAAAGTGAAATATATTAATGTTACAAGTCTCATATGTAAGAGCTACATCCCTTCTAAATCTAGGTAACAAATTCAGTGGTCTGGCTTGGATATGTTTTGTTCAGCCATGCTTGCACCATGGTGAAGACAAAATAGGGCCAATTTTATGTTCCTCGGTTATGGAACGAAACTGTGTAAGCCCAGTTAACAAAACAAGCCAGACTCCAAAACACACTGAGCTTGACTCAGACTCTCCTGGTCTCTGTTCTTCACTCCTTCTCCCCTCCACTGTGCTAGGTATCAGTGTAACAAAGGAACAGACTGATTCTTGCACAAACGGCTGAGAATGAAGTATCATTTGAGGATATATATTTAAAACAGCCTTGTCCATTTAGTAGATTTTACGGCTGTACTACAAAAGAGGTCGCATTGGTGATTCTGTCCCAAACCTGTGAGTAAGCTTCCTGTAGGGGAGAAAGTATAATTTCATTGCTTTCCTTGTATAGGTTTTAAATTAATGTTGAAATTCCTTTAGCATGCTGTGATGTTGGCAGAATATGACTCAGTTTATAATATAGGATATTAAAGCTTTTTCACTCAGCGTGAATTTGTTTATAACGAAAGATTAACCAATGGAACCAAGATATGGTAGCCTAGCCAATGCCTTTGAAATCCTGCATTAATTTATGTACACAACTCATCTTAAGATAGTACAGAAGTAAGATCTGGTCTTCAGAGGTAACAAGGAAAATAGATTCACAGGAGATCCTGAACTTTGCATCTGTCATTTGTCTACACAATGAATGCAGTGCTAACTGGTGTGTTGTGGAAAATTGTGTCCAGTGGAAAAAAAAATGCACTTAAGTGGGAATTTTATGTTTTATTTCTGTGATTACGTGAGGATTTCTATAAGACTGGCTGATGTGGTACTGTGAGAAACTCATGAAGACATGTTCTCAGTCATCAGATGTCTGGGAATGCAGAATTATTGAACTGTTATATGAGTGGGATATATTTTGGTGCTGTAATGTTTTAAAAACAGTCTATATGCTCTTATATCCGTAAACAGTCTCGTCTTTTAGATTTTATGCTCATAGGTATAAATATTGAAGATATTGGTATGCCGCTGAGTATTTTATGTTGAAGTATCAATATTCTGAAATTTACATTTACCATATGGTTTGAAATACGCGTGTCATTTGGTAGTTGGAGCAAAGGCATTAGGAGTCGTAATTCTTCAGTGTTTTTCCTGAGTTGCTAGAAATTTGCAGAACACAATAAAATCCTTGCTAATGGACAGACATTTTTAATATTGATGTGTCAGCAAGCTTCAGGCTGTTCAGTGACTACCTAAAGAAATACAAAATGATTTGAAACAAGTGGCTTTGCTTCTGTCATGCCTAGAAAATGCAATATGGCTGGCTGCTTGTAAAAGAAACCCAAAGCTTCCTTATGTTGCTGCTTTTGATTTTTTATTTTAAACTAACGTATGATCGTGACATTGCTGTGCAGTTCTCTGCTGCTTATGTTTTAAGTTGAAATCTCGTTTTTGTTTCAGATTCTCCTTCTTCTGTGGTTAACAAACAGCTTGGATCCATGTCACTTGATGAGCAACAGGGTGCGTGTGACAGGAAATGCGCTATACCAAACCATAGCTGATTGCAATGCTTCCTTTTAAAATTGCCCTTCATGATGATAAACAGTCTAAAAATGCTGTTCGTCCACATAAAGTAGAATTCTGCAAGCAGATCTGCTGGAAACTCATTAATTATTTAATCCTCTATATGAGTAACAGAGTAAGGTTAATTTCAAAAGCCACCCTATGTTCAATTCTTAATGTGTTCAATGGAGGTACAGTAAATGTCTTATGTGCTCTACAGACATTTAGAATATTTTTTTTAAATGCAAAGTAAAATGAATTCTTTAAACAGTCTTTTTCTGAATGGTTCTTCTTGGGTCAAAGTGCAAATATCAAGATTGAAGTAACTTTTAATCATATAATGCCAAATTAATTTCTGTTATGCAAGAGAGATCTGCAGCTTTGCTATACTTGTACAGTTTGAGTAACTCAAGAGCACCTATTGCACTTAGGTGCATCTTACCTCTATAACCCCTTGTCCTACACCCCTTCTGCTAAACATCTATTAGTGTTTCTCTATAGATGCCCTATGGGCTGGTGACAGAATGCTTGTGAGCTTTCTCTATGGCTATTATTCATCAGTTTTCAAACTGTGAGCAGTGAAGTTGGCCATAGGTTACCCTATTGCAGCTGAACCAATGTCACCTGTAGTGAATATTTATGCCTGAATAATTAATGAGTGATAGATGGTAATTTAAAAATAGATTTCCATGCACTCTGCATTATGCTTACTTCCATATCAAAGCCTGTGTAAAGATTTAATAGCTCAAATCCCACAAAAGAGCTGGCTCTTTCGTCTTGTTTCACATTCTAAACTAGAATACTGTTTTGAAATCCCATTTCTGAAAAATAGTCTGTTTGGCAACTGTTGAGATTATGGTTTATTTTAGGATGCCAGAACATCACAAAAAAAAATCAAGCTGCATTTTATATTGGCAAAATAAATTCATTTTGCGGAATTACATTTTGTGATGAAGTAACCTTAAACCTCAATGTATAAATTTGCTAATTATTCATGGTTCAGTAGTCTGTGTCACTCCAATAGTCAGGTTTAGCTGGAAAACTTGCTTATAATTAGTGGCCGAGTTTTGCTCTCTGCTATAAAATCAGAATAAAGCATTATTTGGTGAGAGTAGAATAAACTAAAATTAAGCTAGAAAGTCTGTATATTTACTGAAGTTCTTACAACTGCAAAAATTTTGGAAAACTGATACATTGTTCTGTAAAGCTGTGAATTAAGCCCATTTGACAGCAAAGATAAAACCAGAAGTGTTGGTCCCAAAAATCGGTTCCCAAATCTGCATCAGATGTGTCTTCAGGCAGGATCAGTTGCTTTAAATACTAGTTTGTGTATTACTACTGTTAATTGCATAATTGTAATAGACCCATAGTTGTAATAGACTCTTGGGAGGTTTTTTTAATAACTTTTTCCTGCTTTAAGAAATTACTTGAGCTAATGTGAAGAGATTTCCTCTCCTAAAAGCACTTCAGGGTTTTTGATAAGCAAAAAAACCTCCAAAATACATTTTTTTTTTCATCCAGACTTTATTGGCAGACCAGTTCTCTGATTGTTTTAAGGCAATATTTTTCTATTGTGATGGTTAAGTTCACCTGAAGAGACACAGAATGGTCCTTCCAGTTTGGAAAACTAGGAATTTGGAAAAGGAGGTAATTTGTTAGGAAATCTGTTGTCCAAATGATAACCAGAAAGGATAATCTGCTGAGATACAGTTGGATTTTTGAAGTTAAACTGCGTTAGTTTAACTTCATATTTGAACAGAAATCTCAAAGTATAAGTAGCTAATGAAGGAAGTCATATCAGTCCTTTTTATACAGAAATTATTTGTTTTTTTATATTCCTCTCTTGTCTTAATTTGGTACTGAATCAGCTGTCTTTCTGTTGGACCAGTCTCTTTTGTTGGTGTTCATGTTTTAAGACTGCTTCTGGGTTTAAAGATGTTTTGATACTTATTGCAAACATATAAATTTATAATGCCGTTATTCTGAAAGTCCAGCAGAAGCTGGAAGTCATTCCTGTCTGTACAAAATGGTTTCAAATGGATTACAGTGATCTACAGTGGATTTTTTTTTTTTTGACTGTGACTGTAATAATGGAGTGTGGCTGTTAGATTTGTTGCAGTGTAAAGGCAGTGTTAGGACTGTAAGGTACTGCCTGAATTGGTACCGTTAAAGAGGAAACCCGAAGCCAGAGAACTATCTCAGTAACTTTGAAGTGTAAATGTGTGTGTGCATCTCATACCATCTTAATGCTGCTTCCTACGTACACAGAAGCCATATTGACTGCTGATATTTCTAGATATGTGTAAGTTAATTTGAGGGTTTAGTAACCCGTTATATTGATACCCATACAAGTTTGTTTGTTATAGACACTTGAGCTGGCTCAGAACAAGCTGGTATGTCAGCTATGGCAGAGTTTGTTCTTCATAAACACTGCTGTAAGTCCTGGAAATTGTTGGCATGTGTTGCATCCCAGCTAATTAGCTCTACCTCTCAGTCAGACAAACCAGTTAGGTGTTGGTATGCATCTAGAGCTTTCCAGATCTATAGTGAGCTCTGCAGGTACAAGCTCAAGAATTTTAGACCTGTGCTTTGTTGTAAGGCACAATGTGGTCTGCACTGCATCCTCCAGTGAAGTGCAATACTACATCTAATTAGTATAGGAATCATCTAGATAAAGAAATTATATAACTAATCTGTAGCTCACTGTGGATTAGGCTGGTATCAGTGTAACATTGTACAGTCAGTCAGCATTCCTCACTAGATAAAGGAATCTGCACCCTTCCCTCTGACTTCTGCTCCTTCTGATTAATTTTCATGTTAAGCCTTCCCATGGAATTCCTACTTTCTGAAATACACCACTTATTTTTTTTCTCTTTGGATCAATTTTTCTCTCTTCAGAAGTAACTCTTTGGTTTTCACCCAGAATATAACCTTATCTTCAGAATGTATAAAGCTGATTTTCTTCAGAGGAGATTGTGATTAGTGGTGGATATTAATTATTTTGGAAGTTTTTAATGAAAAATCATCTATCCTCTTCTTATGGGGTTGCCAATAGAGTAGTGAATAGGGCAGTATTTGAAGTGTGAGAAACTAAGTTCCTTACAATGCTAGTTTAATGGCATAGTGCAATCTGTAACCTGTCTTTGTGCACTTACTGCTTCATAGTTAAGAGCCCCAACCTTTGTGAAGTTACATTTGCACAGGTTCATTTTCTAAGGGAAAAAGTATGTGTGAGGGGTGTTGCTTTCAGTTGCAGGTTGGTTTTCTTGTGTTTTTTTGAATAAGGTTATGAATGAATTTTTGTCTTCAGTTTAAAAAGTAGTCCTAGTTTAAAAGTACCTTCCTTCTATAGGCACCTGGAGAATGGACCATGTCATGGGAGTGTCTGTTCTAGGACAGGGTTGCTTATGAAATAAGTCTTGTAAGTTGTCGATAGTATCTCTAAAGTATAATGTGTTTGGCTGTAAAATCTAGGGTAAAGTTTCAAGGTATTCTTGAAGAATTTTGAATAGAGTTTAGTAAGGTGTTGACAAGCTACCACTTTCTCTTGGAGCAATTATTGCCCTACTAGAGCTTGCAATCAGTTTAATAGTTTGGCAATAGCTCTCCCCTAAATCACAGAAGCTGTACTACTTTTCCTCTTCTTCCTTTCATTTGTTATCAGTGTGTAGTACATCTGGCCTGATGGCATTCTGATTTAGTTGGTCTTTAGCAATCATGTGGCTCTTGAAAACAGAGTTCACAACTTTTGTATTTTATGTGGCTTCTCTAAAAGAATGTTCAATTACGTACTAGGCAAAGCTTATTAGCTTTCTTCACAGAGGCTCCCATTCAACTTCTATTAGCAGTGTAAGCTTAATATAAAATAGTGAACTACAAAACTAATTCTGTGCAATTTATTATCAGATTCTTGTCTCATCTGTCTTTTAAAAGTTTCTTATTATTATTAGTGTCAATTTCATGCCCTAAAGCTAGTTCAAAGAAGAAACTGACACAATCAAAATTGTAGCTCATGTTATTGTAGATTTAAGAAAAAGCTCCTACACAAGATGGTTTAAGAGCTATCTGTCTTCAGAGATTTGTAAAAATAATTTCTCTGTTAGTCAGTGCCCTCTTTAGGTAGGTCTACAGCAAATCCTCTGACTTTTTGAGTGAATAAATATGAGCATTGCTTCCACAGTAAGTGTAGTTAGAGGACGGTCTTTATGCATCTTGGTTAAATTTTTTGATGTTGGGATTTTAAGACAGGAAATCACTGTTAGGATAATATGATCTGAGCTTTTATAACACAAGCCTAATATTCAGTTAGGTTCATTATAGGATAGCGATATTTGGTTACTTTGGTTAGTAATATTAACTAGTTTTGTGCTGAATCAAATGTTGCATAGCAGTATCAAGTTACAGTATGGTCATTGTTTTGGTGGCTGTCTTGGACTATTCAAGGCGGTAAGTTGTCTTTCTTTACCTATCTGGTTCCTGATTCAGAGATATGCCTTGTCTGTGCCTATTACAAGGAAGGTAAAGAATTCTCCAGCTATATCCTTTTTTTTACTCTTTCAGTATCCAGCTCCTGATGACTTGAGCAGTATGTTGGAACAATCAGTATTTGTACTTGCTCAGGAAGGGATGCTCAAAGTTTGAACAGACCTTTATACTCCGAGATGCTTACTATGATAGGTTGCCAAAAAATAGAGAAAGCACCTGTTTAGTTAAGAAACAACATGTTTTTGTCCAAAATATTTATGCATACCACTATGAAGTATTTTTTTTACATTTGTTTCTGTTTTTACTCAGTTTCAGGAACTGGAAGCCTTGCTTTTGATCAGTTTAATCCTTCTCTACTCTAACAAGAGTGTGACTGGAACCTTTATTTCAGAGAGCCTATGAGGTTTTCTTTGCATAGAATGAGGCCCATGCCTTATGTATGATTAGGATCATGGTTATAATTGGTTAATTCTGTTTCACATAAAAATATTTTTATTTTTCTTACATGGTTTTTGTGTTGTTTTTTTTTTTAATTTCTCTTCGTGGAAATACATAAAGTTCTTTGGAGCAGCTGATCACTGATCTGATCCTGTGACTGGGCTTCTGCGTGTCAGCAGTTTAAAAAAATACGTACATTATGTTCTTATGTGCTATTTCATAGTTCCTATAACTTAACTGTATTTTTAAAATAAATATCCTGTGGCAGTATTGTAATCATTGCTGTTTTAATAATAGCCTTTTTAGTGAGGGAATTTGTAGGTTTGTACTTGAATCGAACATTAAATTCTTACTGATGTTTACCCAAAGATGATCAAAGCTTTTACAGGGAAATTTCTCTACTCTGTAAACGGAACAAAATATGTCATGGTTTTGTCAATCAGTCCTGAGAGAAAAAGCTCAGCATTCACAACAAGCAAGGCTACACTGGCTACTTAGCAGTCATTTGAGTGGTGCCTAATACTAAGTAAACTCTCCCATCTGAGTTCTGAGAGAAGGGCACCTCTGCAGTGAGACTTAATCTGAAAGTACCATCAGATTAACTTTTTAGTATTGCCCAAGGCCAACTTGAGTATTAATGGCAATTGTGCCATGCTATAGATAGACTGTGATGATGAATTTTAGTCAAGGGTGGTGGGTGGATGGATGTCATTGAGAAGTTCTGTTTTGAAGGAGCCCACTGAACATTCGTAAAACTATATGTGCAGCAGATGTTTGACAGGCTTGGAGTGGCTTTCAATTTATTATACTTTGGTTGCTTTTGGACATTGTGAATAGTTTGTTGTGCACGTACTCCCCTTCTGTGTACAATTATAATAATACGAAAGGTTTTTTAATCCTGAAGCTCTCAGAAGATGAAATTTACAGTGGTTTTATGACAACTACCTGACAATCTGACAATTTACAACAGGTCTGAGAATATTGGTAGGTGACTGGGTCTTAAGCAGAAAACAAAGTAAAGGCGATGGTGATTTTTCTAGATGACTGAGTGTGTCTAGATCTCATAATCCTTTTTTTATGTGTATTTACTGAGGCAAAAAAGACTGAATACCACTTCCAAAAATTTTTTTTTATTCTTAATGTACTTGATAGGAAAAGGATCTGCCTATAAAGAATAATATTGTGTGCACATATACCTGTCTGCAGTTTTATTTACCTGCATGTTAAAGGAAAGCATTTTTGTTTGCTCTTATAAATACAAATAATTTAGGCCATTTTTAAAGCATTGCAATTTTGGTGTGTTTTTAACTTTTTGCTTGGGCTGTAAGAGATCTTAAGTAGACATTGTACATGTTGCTGCCACATTTGGCCTTTGTTAGGATAATTACATGAATCTTCAGAATTATAACAGCTTTATGGATATTACTGATACCCATCCAAACTTTATCAACCCCATATTTACAGAGAGTGATAAGCCAAGAACAGGAACAGGTGAACCAGTTTTAAGTTTGCACTACAGTACAGAAGGAACGACTACAAGCACGATAAAACTGGACTTCACTGATGAGTGGTAAGAAGTTAATTTTGGTTTTGACTGGTCATTGATCAACACATACCACTAACACTTGTCTAGCATAGACAGAGATAAATTATTTTTCCATGTGGTACATATTTTTGGGTGTTTAGAGACAATTTGAAATGACTGTAGTCCTTACACATTCAGAATGTAAAAACCAGTCATACTTTAGCGTGAAATTTATGCAAGAGGGTTTTTCTGTGGTATTTACTGTGACTCTTTTAATGTTATCATAGTTTGAAATGTGCGATCTCCATCAAACCCTAGCATTATGTTAGTGTTCACTCTTACTAAAGCAGGGTAGTACAGTGATGGAAAGGTGGTCCAAGAGCTAGTTTTAATTCTCTGCTCTACCAGACTTCTCATATGGTAATCTGCAGATTAGTCTTTCTGCAGCACAGTTCCAAAGTAAAACAGTAAAATTTGTATTTCTATGTCTGAGGAGTGTTGATGAATGCATATGATTAAGATACCAACTTAGTGGACTGCTTAGATATTACAGTGATGGCATCCTTTTCAGATAATATATGCATGCTGTCGATAACTGGCCTGACTTACTTGGTTTTGTATCCAAGTCTATCACTAGAGCCTCTCAGGATCTCCCAAAATAACCACAATCCTTATTTTATCTCCTCTTGCTACTGTTCCTTCTCTTGTTTTCAGATTTATTGTAAAGACAGTAAGTAGAAAGGCTTGCTGGCATTTTTTACTGGGGGAAAAAAAAATGCCACCACATTTAGCTACTCTTAAATGCTGTGGCTTTAGACATAAAATGTAAACCTTGCCCATAACCGCCTGGAAACTTTAAACAGTGATCTGTGTATTTTCACAAGAATTAAGGCTTTGCCCATGTGAATCTGAAACACTGTGACAGTTATGTTCAACTAATCTGTCAGACTGTATTTCTATTTAGAGTCCAAATCTAGCGAGCTTTGGAAGAATTAGTTTTACTGTAGTGCATAATGTTTTAGGATAGGCAGATTTCACAAGAGGAATAGAGCATTGGCAAATGTGTTGTCCATTTATCCTAATGTGTTTTTTTAATGCAATAATAAAATGTTACTACCACTGTATCCCAGAAAACAAATTTTATTAAGCAAAATTTATACTTTGTTTCTGTGTTTATTTTAAAAGAAAATTTGAAAAATGCATTTTAAACTTCAAACAGTTAATGATATATGTGATTCTGAAGATGGAAAATTTGAATGAACAACTATCTCAAAAACAATATTGAGAAAAAGTAGAGCATACAGGGAATGGAGATGAGGGACAGGAAAATTGCTCGTTACAAAAATCTGTTACTGAGGAAGTAAAAACTAAGTGAAAACTACTAAAACTTAACTTTATGTATATATTCTGTCTAATAGCAAGTATTTTAACAGGTTTTTTGGGCCAAGGGTTAGCACCATGTGAATGACAATCATCAAGTAGAATACCAAATGAAAATGAAGGACTAAACTTCATTATCTTTTACGGCTGGTGGTAACAAAATTCAAGGCTTTAGGACAGTTCTGATACAAAGGTATATTAAAACAAGCAGCACATGGGAAGTAAACCAAAATTATGGGAACTAGAATGTGCATGATTCAATACCTTTTATTTGACAAAATAATGAGTTCTAGAAACATACATGGTGTAGTAGAGAGAAACTGTCTGGATTTCCAGAAGGTATTTGATACTTCGTCACATGTTGAACTTCTGTTCGAGGTGGGACAGACAGATCAATAAAGAAACTGAACATAGTGGTAAGCTAATCTAATGGAGCTTTTGTAGTGGATTGTGTAGTGTGGGTAGTGAGAGGAAAAAGCGTTTCCTAGAGGGACAAAGTTGCAAGGCATTGTCAGTTCAGAGGCTAACTAAAAACATTGTGCCAATGTTTTTGAAGTGGGATGTAATTCCATGTAAACAAAATGATGCAGTTGAGGACAAATAACCAAAACCCAATCTGAAAGTTGTGAGTGTTGTGAAAATGAAATGGAGGAAGACATGGACCTACCGGTCACTTCATTTTCAATGTAGTGCAGCTACTAGAAAGGCAAGTGTGATCCTAGATGTCACTATTTGGCTTCAGCTAAGGATGAGAATTACTGGTGCTGGTGTTCAACTCTGCTTTGCTTTGTGACTTATAATTCTGTGTGTAATCCTCATCATGCTTTCAAGAAAAGGGTTTAAATTAGCAGAAGTTCAAAGAAGGGTTATGCAGAGAAATGGGGAAACAAAGCCTGCTAGGGAAGCAGATAGTAGGGTTTAATGTAATGAAAGCACAGGGTGTTATTTTGATCTCTCAGAAACATCCTCTTCGTGTAACTACTAGTGTGAAAAATAACATTGAAGTAAAAATTAAAGCAGAGTAATACATTAATATAAATTGGCGTTGAGCATTGAGCTGGAAAGTCGATTCCTAGGAGTAAAAAAAAGTGTTAGTGCTTAGATGGTGATTGAGTTCATAAAAGTGATTATATCATATGAGGCATGAAATGGCAAAAATCCTCAACTTGGTACAAGAAGTACCCTTCTTGTCTGTCCATTCAGAAACAATGCAGAAAGTTCTTGATTTAGAAGAAATACTATAAGGGCTAACAAAATTTTCTTCATACTCCAAATCCAGTACAGCAATGAAACAGACTATTGCTCATCAAGATGAGTAAAAGCTCTCATATTTAATGTAAAAAGTAAAAGTACTGAAGTCTAGACTAGATTCTTGAGAATCTAGACTAAGCATGATTTGTGCTGCTTCTAGCAATGTAGCATATAAAAAAATAGCTTAGTAATAACATACACAAGTAAGAAGATACATGTAACAAAATAGTCTAAATTCTTGAAAATCATGCTTATAATTTTTATAACTCATCATTTTTTCTGCTTTTGTCCAGAAATTTGCCTAAGTTTTGAGACCACAATGCAGATAAGGGACAGGAGAGAATGAGAGCTCTCAGGAATGAGGACATTCAGAACAGCAATGTTACGTATTTCCTAAGGAATAGTTTTCCTTATTGTAAACAGAAATTGGTCTTCCACAATAATTATCTAAACATCAATGGGGAGTAAATCTCAAGTACCACCTTATGGTAAATCTTGAGAAACAAGAAAACTTTGAGGACTTAAAGCTGACATTGGAAGTCCATGTTTGAACAGGTACAGGAATGATAGTTAAGGGTGAAGAACCTGCAGAATTTTATCTGAAGCATTTTTTTTAATTGGAAGGGATAAGATTATGTATTAGTGCTCAGCTGACAGCTTGTAATACTTTTAATGAGATCTCTGATAACCTATACATGCAAAAAATGTGTAAATAGTGAAAGAGCAAATGCTTTTGAGTTCTCACAGTATTTTGAAAATAAGTGAAGAAATCCTTAAGGGTTAAAAAAAAAGAAAAGCAAGGAGAGAACAGATTTCTGTGATGCAGAGGAATAGTGTGGGATGAGGGGTGATGGACATAATAAAAGAGAACTTAAAAATTTCTGTGAAGGTTGTTACTTGTAGCTGGTACTAGGAGCTATTGAATTGTGAGATTGCAGTGAGAAAGATGATGGTCAGGCTGTGATATTGCAATGATCTTATCTACTTATATTATTTCTGATTTATTTTAACATGTTATATTGCCAGGAGTAGCACAAATTCAAGCTCTAGAGGGAATGGAAGTCATTGCAAAACTGAAGGCCAAGAAGACTCTCTGAAAACAAAAGGCTCAGAAGAGTCGGGACCTGAAGATGAAGAAACAAGTAAGATGCAATGTTATTTCTGTAGTGTTAAAGTAAAAATTCTGCTCTCATATGTTCATGACTACCATTGAACACAATGGGAGTCTCATATGCATGCATATGAAGGCAGAATAGAACGTTAATTTTTTTTAGGAAAGAAAAAGATGTCAACCTGAGATAGTTGCAAATAAATATAAACAACATTAACTTATCTGGTCTTCAGTTCTAAAACCCTTATTCTTTTTTTCTTAAGGACATTTCTTTAAACTGAAGGAGGGTAGATTTAGATTAGATATAAGGAAGAAATTCTTCACTATGAGGGTGGAACAGGTTTCCCAGGGAGGTTGTGGATGCCCCATCCCTGGAGCTGTTCAAGGCCAGGCTGGATGGGGCTTTGAGCAACCTGGTCTAGTGGAGGATGTCCCTGCCCATGGCAGGGAGGTTGGAACTTGGTGGTCTTTAAGGTTCCTCCAAACCAAACCATTCTATGATTCTAGGATTGACATAACCTGCCTCAATTTGTGTTGAAAAATAGAACTGCACTTTGCAGTCATAAATGAGTGCTGGGTATTTTGCTACATTTCTTTCAAGCTTTCACTGTTTTATTACATGTGGTTGTCTTGCTCAATTCATTGCCAAAAGGGCAGTCAAGTCAAATGTCTGGTTCCAAAGAAATGTTGTTTTGTTTTTGTTTTTGTTTTTTTTTTAAATCCGTTTTGATAGAAGGATAACTTAATTTCTGTCTTCAGAAATAATGGCTTTCAGTAAGTGATCATCTGTTTCAAGACCATTAATGCTATTTTTGCAGCTAAAGTTCTCATTGCATAGGATATTAAGTATATTAAGGAATAAGAAATAAATTATTTTTTGTTAGTGTATTGGCCTGGGCATCTAGATAGGTTTGTATATACTAACTTTTATGTGATTACTGTCTGAGATTTCAGTAAAGTGACATGTGGGCTTTGGAGGGGATTGCTTTGATTAGTTTCATCTAGGAGTGCTAGAATCATTTTAGATTTTCTTATGTTATAGATGAACATCTAAATGAAGTATTAAGATTTAATATCAAACTTTTTAATTCAGGAGTTCCTGATGATTCTCACAAGGAAGGTGCAAGTGCTGAAGAACTGAAAACTGCAGGTGAAACTGTAGAGACAACAGAAGCAAGTACGTATCTTTACTCTTTCAAATATAGTTATACAAGGAAGCAGAGAATGAAAAACTAAATTCCAATATTAACTCAGTATGCATAATTTAACTTCTGTGACCATTTTTAATTTTTTCTAAAACAGGCTATAATCATTAATGCTGTGACTTATTTTCCCCAATACATTCTATTAGCTGTGTCAGATAAACCTGGTCCTGAGCATTCTAGAATCCAACCAGAAGAAATTGGCCCCGATGTTGGTGCTGTCCCTGGAAATGTAGAGGAAGAAGCCTCCTGTGAAAAGAGTGCTAATCAAGACATTTCAAGTCAAAGTACTGAATCCACTGCCAACTCTCTTGCTGCAAATGATGAACCTCAACCACACCCAGAATCCTCAGGGCTTGCAACTCCAGACGAGTCCTCTACCAGGACCTCAGCTCTCCAAGAAACTGATGATAGTGATGATGATCCTGTTCTGATCCCAGGGGCAAGATATCGAGGAGGACCAGGACACAGGTTAGGAGAATATTTATCTTTGCTATTGCTTGGCTTTTTTTTTAATGGAAGATCTAGAAACTCATGCCTCATTTACTTAATTAATTAAAATAAGTTGTTCTCTGACAGCTAGCTGAGAGCTTGATGGCTGAGTCTAATTTGCCTTTATGTAAGATATATATAGCTATATTTTCCCTCCTACCCAGGCAAACTCCTAAAGATCTAATACCTGCTTGTGCTTATTTCTTGCCTGCTGAATACCCCAGTGTTAAATGTTTCTAGTTTATTTTTTGTTATTCTCATACACAGTACAGGGACCTAAATTTTCTTTCAAATGTACTTTAGGTGTTCTTACTTTGGCAAAGCAAGAGCCTTTAACTGTCATTATTCAGAAATACTCTTTGTTTATAGTACATACAGTAAGCCTGATGTATTCAATTTTTTTTTTTAATTCCTACTTATTTTTCTCAGAGAAACTCTAATCCTTTTGAATATCTGTATATGCGGCAGTCAAAAAACGATTACTAGTTGTCGTCATTAATAAAAGACGCATTTAGTAAGTGTTGTATTTTTTCTTGTAAAACATGCACAGCTATATATACTTATTTGATCATTCAGTAAACTTAGCCCCCAATTTGGTATTGCTGTTTTAATATCTTTATTCACTGATTTCAATTCTTGGACTTTTAAAAAGCTGTAATATTAAAGCAAGATCTCTACTGTTAAGCATAAGAAAATACCTTTTTTACTTTTTAGATGTTATATAACCTAGTGTCATACGCCTTAGCTTTACTCCTATCCTGTTGAAAGATATTAATTTCTTAGGCTAACAATACAAATTCTTTACGGGAAGCATGGCAATATGTATTCATTAGAAAATCATAAAGAAATTAATAGTTCTGCATAGAAAAGGTTTTGAATAATTCGCAATTTAAAAAAGTCATAAGCCACCACATTGTCAGTAGTGACAAAAAGAACAGTCAGTGGTTGCTTATTATATAGCACAAGTAATTCTGCACACTAAATGACAGTTTTTATTAAAAACTCAATATATACAGATTCCATCTTAATACATTAATTTTCCATGCAATACTAAGTAATTGTAGATAAATATCCAATGGCAGAAATACCTTCCACTGCAAATACAATGTTCATTATGATCTAGTCACAGACGAGCAAGCTGTAAAAAGCCCTGCAATTTTAATCCCATTTCTGTTTTCGAGCAGGATTCTTCACTTTCCTTCGTGCCCCTTCTGTTGTCTCTACCATGTAATAGTTTTTGTAGTAATGTAGTAAGAATGATGCTTCCAGGTGTGATATAGCTGTTAAAATTTCCCCACTAGTGGGGACATCTTAAATGAAGTTACACTTCATCTGGCATGCTTTTTTTTCCTTCTTTGTCTGCAGCAAGATTTCTTCCTGTAGCAGTTTAAATTTAAGATATAGGAAAGATCATTGGACTAAACTAATGATACAATTAAAATTCTTTAGGCAGCCCCGTGTTCCCTTATTCTTCCCCAAAATAAAGTCTGATAAAAGCTGCTGTGTAGTCAGTATGGGTTTAGGGTTGCCTCCAGGCTTTCATTACTCAGGTTTAATACCTGACCACTTCATTTTGTTCTGCTTTGGTGTGTGTACAAACAGTGAAGTCTTAATAGTTTAACTTCTGAGCAGTCAGATTATGTTTGTTGCATTTCTTCCTATTCTACCAGAAGATTCTAAATGCCCTCTGAGATACCGAAGAAAAGTAAGATATCCTATGTGTGCTCAAGGGAATTTGAATTTCCAGAGAGAAAGCAGGCACTGAAATAGAGTGAAAGGAATTGGAAGTCCTCTCTACTGCTACTACGACAGCTGTTACAGCATATAATGCCTTTCATAAATTGACCAAATTTATATAAAATCCCCCTGGCCCCTTAACCAGTGGGAAACTACCTCAAAACATTGCTGCTATAAGGGGTATAATTTGACTAAAATTAGTAATTTCACACTAACGTACTGTTTTGATTGAAATATTTTTTCATGCCCAGTCAGTGCTTATCATTTGAATGATGTTCATCCTGTCCGTTGTCAGCTTTTGTCTTGCTGGACTGAGTACTGGGTTTTTCTCACCCTTAGCTGTAAAAATTTGTGGTTGTCGTGATTCCTGTCTGTGCTCCTCCATGTTCCACTTCTTTCCTGAACATGGTAAACTAGAATTAAATGCACTGCGCTGTTTGGATTTTGCTAGGTGTTACTCTTGGTCTAGAGAAGATTCTCTGAGACATGAATAGGCTGTGGTTATATCATTCTCCTCTCTTGTTTATGCCTGTCTCAGAATGTGGTTTGTGGTCAGACAGAAGATAATTAGTATACTGAATTTTTCCTGCTTTGCCGTTTCCAATTAGTATGTTCCCATCTTCCACTAGAAGGAAGCTCAGAAGTGTGTGACTGTAAATTTTATACTACTGTATTTCTACACAACTCTTTCTCAAGATCCTACAGTCCCCTCTATATTCATAAAGTTACCCACCCTTGTGTCCTCAATGCACTGGATAAGTACATTCCTACATCTTGCTCAAAGACTTAGCCATATATTAAACAAAATTGCCTGCAAGACTGGTACTTAACTCCACCAGTATGCTTCCTGTAGGCTTATCGTTTTCTCCTTTCTCACTTAGTAAATTGTGTTACCTAACAATTCCTTCACTAAATCTCATATTCTCAAGTTTATTTAATAATTTAGTTTCCAGTGTGTCATCTTATGCGATAATTAATTACATTAATATAGAAGTAATATAGTAGGTAATAATAAGCTTTTTCCAGTATATAGCATTACTAGCTTTTATCTACAGCCAAAGAGGGGTTTTAGGTTGGGGTTTTTTTTTATTATGCATAAGAACTAATTATTGTTTATGTAGAGGAGAAACTCCACAGTTGGGGAAAGGAAAGTAAAGGAAACTGTCTCAGAGTCATTTTCCCACTGTAAAGTACAACTTTCTTCACTGAGAAGGGAAGAGTAGGCTTCTGATTCTGTACTCTGAAATCAAGACCTTAAACTTCCTCTTAAGGAAAAAATGTGGAATAGATACCCTCTTAGTATCTGTGGACAGTACTTGCAGTTAAATAATAACTTCCTCCTGCATCAACTTCACTGGTCTCAGTTTTTAGTAAGATGGATGTAGATTTCAGATTTATGAATATAATTTTGTCCATTTTGCAAATGTAATGTATACAGAGCTTCCATTATTTGAATTTTTGGAGGGGTACAAATCCAACTTTTAATGTGTTCTCTTATGTAATCTAAAGACTAGATACAAGGGACATAAACTCTTACTGTGGATTTTTAAAAATCTCAAAAGACCATGAGGATACATAGCTTCTCACCAGCTAACCTGAAACTGAACTGTCAGGACTGTGCAACAGATAAGGAAACACAAATTTTTGCAACTACTTTAATATTTTGAAAAGGACTTGGAATAGTAGCAGTAAACTCTGAAGAAATACCATGGTCCTTTGGCTGATAAATTGGTTAAGTCTACTGAATGTTGACTAGGAATCAGCTAGGAATAGTTTTGGCACAGAACATTTCTTTGAAATAAATAATTGAGCATGTTACATCTCTCCTTTTTCTGTAGCCTTTCTGCAGCCACTGAGCATCACTATAGGAATGTGAAGACCACTGACTAAAAGAAGCTGAACAGTTATTTAATTTTTTTATTGTCATTAGGCTAGTTGGTATGTGCACTTTTAAACAAAACTGTATAAGGAACTGCCAAAATATTTATTTCTAAATTTTAAAAAAAAATTAAAACTGTTTTATACAGCAGAGCAGTTTAGCTAGATACTCAATAGAGAAAATAACCTTCTGGGCATTTTAGGGAATCCACAGGAAAAGATCCCTTCTCTTACTAATACAAGGAGATATGTAGGCTTTAAAGTCTCAAAGTATGCCCATAGCATATCTTCTCAGAAACTTACTAATTCTAACGAATGTAGTTGGAACAGAGATAGATAATATGGCGTGCCTTAGCATTGTACTTTGTAATCTGTGGGGGGAAAAAAATACTCTATGCTAAATCTATGTTCTTCATGCATGGAGAGGACATTTTTCAATGGATTTATCTTAATTTTCACAAATTAGTCAAAACAACCCTCTGAGGGCTGCTCTCCTATTTAAATGACTGAATTAATTTTGTTTGGACTTTGACAGAAGCTGATCTATGAGCAGAGGCTAAGCCTGGAAAATGTTAAACTAGTAGGTTAAAATTTCAGTCTACTATGAATGAGAAAATGGAGGTGATCATACAGCTGCTTCCACTTCTGCTATGGTCTTTGAAGAATTACTGCATTTTATAAGATAAACTTTGTGTACTGTTACGTAATCTGAATACTATTTTTGCTGAAATCAAGGTAGTATCTTATACTAACACATTGAGGAGGACTCTTCTCAGTTGGAATACGTAGAGCACATTCTATAATAGATGCTAACCTTTTTAAAACATGATACCCAGCATTTTTGAATGACTGCAGTTGTTGTTCCCTTTACTAGATATAATGTCAGAGGAACAGCGATAGGTGATAGAATAATGAGGTTAATTATTTTCTTCCCCCCTCCTCCTTTTTATTGCCATATAATGGCTTTATCAGGTTCTTGGTTTTCATTTCTAACTGTCATTTTAAGAATTGCTATATTTAAATGCTGTGAATTACAGAGCATATTGCTTGAGTTATATTTAGCTGCATGTATTGCATGTAAATTGAAAAGAAATGGCAGTGTATACATTTAACAACCTATTAACCTTTTTATTGTGTGCCATAGAAGTTAATGGAATTTGAAAAGTGTGTAGTTTGTGAAAAGCAAATACCTTTTTTTTTATTCCTCTGCTGAGAAACATGTTACATTTGCATGTGCCACTGCTGACTTGCTTTGTCTTGTAGTAGAGAACACTCAGTTCTGGACAAAAATATAATAATACTTCTATCAAAGACTTTTGCCTGAACGAGGTTATGGAGCTGAGCATAATTATTAAAGCTGTGTTTGATAATACATAGGTAGCAAGAGACATGCTAATCTTACACACTATTTCTTTTAATGAAGTTAAATTTAAAAAGTCACTTGATTTCATATTTCTCATTGAAATATTTGAGTGAATTAATTGTAAGAACATATAAGGCAATTCTGTTTGTCCACACCCCCTAAGAGGGAGGAACTGTCCACTGTGATTTAATGCCAAAGGTTATATATAGCGGAAATGGCACAAAATAATTCTAATGAAAATAAATATCTTGATTTTGTGTGTCTGTGAAGGAGAAGACTCGGGATGTGGTTTCATAAAAAGACTTAGCCTGAATCCTGTATTTTAAATGCCTACAGGAAAATAGTGCAGGCATGTATTTCTTTGTTTTATATTCCAATCTTAGCTGCAGCTGGAATACATGGATCTAACTTGGCAACTTTTTTAAAGGTTTGGGAACCTGTACTTTTTGTACTTTAAATTTCACAATAGACATTCTTTCTATATTAAACATGCCTACCATGGAATTCTTTAGCTGTTCAGCACAGCCCATGGGAATATGTGTTTCATATTGATAGAAGTTCCATATAAAAATGAATTATGAATTTTTTATCAGTATATTTTTCTGATTTTCATTGTCATTCTGCAGCATATCAGGTGAAAATTTAAAAGTGTTTTGTAGCTGCCAATAGTTGAAGCATTGATTGTTTTGAAGGGCCGGGCAATGACTTAGGAGTGCATTATGGTAAATATTTATTTTTATATGATTAGCAGTGAAATAACTTTGGCTTTAGGGTAGAGTCAGTGTGCTGTTAACGTGATGGTTTTGGTTTGGTTTTTTTTTTTTGGAGTGTTTGAAATTTGCCAGCAGCAATAAATCTCTTTCATAACTTCAGAGTCTTCTAAAGGAGCATGGTTATTTGGTAATTAAAATCAGAAATATAATCAAATGTTGACACTTAGAACTGGGATCTGTTTTAATACAGTGGTTGTGGGTTAACGCTGGCAGGCAGCTCAGCCCCACACAGTTGCTTACTCACTCTCCCCCAGTGGGATGGGGGTGAAAAATCAGCAGGGTAGAAGTGAGAGAACTCATGTGTTGAGGCAAAGACCAGGACAATGGCTTATTAATTAATCACTTTCCTGAGCTGGATTTGACTTTGGTGATGATAGCCAGCTTGTTAAGACAGGTGGTTGGAATTCTTGGGCAGGAGCATGGTGGCTGGCAGGTGGATTCCTCTACACGGTGAACAAAGAAATGACCATAAGGCATCAGAGAAACAGGTTTTGAATTAATGGCTATAAGCCTTAGGTTCTCTGCAGTTGTTTTGGATAGGGAAAATAGTGCAAATGAGAAGGTGGCAACAAGAGGGGGGAAAAAAAAATTCCAACTTTAAAGAGCAGAAGAGAAGGAACCAAGGTTTCTGTTACTTAGCAAAAAGAGACAATATTTGTCTGTGTCTAAGTAAATTTAGAAACGCAAAAAGCGACAAAAATCCTTAATACTGAAGGAATCAATATTGTTTTAGTCAAGTAATCAGAGCTGAGACGAGCGATGGAAAAAGGAAGTGACTACATGTGAGCTCTACAGCCAGCTGCTGCAGCCTAGCTTGGGAGATGATCGGTCTGTCATAATGGTGTTTGGAAGAAGCAGGGTTATCTAGGGTACCAGATTAATTTTATGGCAGCCACTAAATCTGAACCTCTAGTGGAACAAAGTTTGCAGCAGAATTCCTGTAGATTGTTTACAGATTTATTTGATGGATAATTGTTCAGTTTTCCCTCTTTTGAACAGCATATTAATTTTGTAGATGAGCATAGTTATTTTAAAACATGCACAACTAGTGAGCCAGAAATTGTTGAGTGCTGTAGATTGGAAACTGAGGTCTGCAGCTCTCTCTCAAAATAAAGTATTTTTTAAAGAGCAATATGTGACATATTGTCCTTTAAGAAACAAGCTAGTTATTTAATTCCATAGATTTTCATTTAAAAATTCCTTACTACACTTCAGAATTTCTAAACATACATATTCTTTTATAGGCTTAACTTACATATTTACATCTTTTCCATTTCTCTCTATAAATACGTAACTGTGGATCAGTCTGCACCACAAGGTTTTCATGGTTTTGGGTGGTTGTTTTTTTGGGTTTTTTTTGAACCTATGTTTAATTGAAGGAATATAATGCCTTCACTTCTGAATCCCTACTCCACTCATCTAGGGCTTAATTTAAACAGGCTCTTGATGATGTTTACAGCAATCAGCTTTGAAGATTTCAAACCTGGATGATCATAAGGGGAGAAGTTGTGCTGTGTTTCATGTCTGTATTCTTGCTTCTGGAAGTAATATTTTAAAACTATCTTTCCACAAAGCACACTTCACTGAGGTAATGAAAGTACCGTCCATCATCTTGGGCTCAATCTTATTAAAACTAGACACACCAACTTCATTATAAGATATTGCACTAAGGTAACACAAAATTCAGCAAAATGCAGTTTAAAAGGCTTTATACCTGCAGGCCAGACAGTAGCACTGAATGATTCTGAAGTTAGAGCACTACTTACACTATAAGGGCAAGGGCATAACTGAAACAAAGTTCAGTTTCATTGGCTTTACAAGACCTAACCTTTTCTCTAGCATAAAATTAATAGCATTAATCTATATCAAACATTTCTCAGGCATCTTCATTATTTGATGCCTGAATGCAAACACATAATATACCTGTATCAATTGATGGAGTTGCCTGAGGAGTGCTGACGTAATGGGCGTAGATTTCGTTATCTGAGATTTTGTGCTTGCTAGAGTACACAGTTTGGGGAGGAAGCAGCAGCTCACACGCTTAGCTTAGGCTGAACTTCTGAACAGTAAGAATTGCACGGTGCACTTCCATATCTACTGATGCTCCAAGTGATGAGGCTACTATCTATGTTTATGTTGGCACAGACAGGAATTGCTTGTCATAAATACAAATGAAAATTTAAAAGCCATGAAAATAAATATGTTGGATTTTTTCATTGTTTGTTTCTGTGACTTAAATGTATAGAAAATCTGTAGTTACAGAAAAGTAACACCTCTCAGAGAGAATCCTTTCTTTGTTCTGAAATGTAATTAGATTGGGCTCATATTTAACTTTTCTGGAGAAGATACTTGACTCTGACAGGTTCCTGCTTTTAGCAGTACGTTACTAGAGTGCCCAGTGTAACACTGTGTGTGCGTGGCTTAATTCTCCCTGTTGAAGGTAATAATTGACTTTACGAAATAACTAAATATCAATCCATTCATGCCTTTTAAAATAAGACCCAAAGTCAGGATTTTAAGTTCAGAGCTGAATTTAGTTGCAAGACAGTTTTTACCAAAAGTTGCTTTTGTGCTTCTGCTTTTATTTAAAGCGCATGATTCTGACTGCTGAATACTCTTCAGGTTTTTTTGTAATGTCTGCATTCAAACCTAATGGAATTTAGAGGAGGAGATTAATTTTTCGAGAGATGCTAAAATGAAAAATTATGCAAGAAACTACTTTGGGTTACCAATTAGTTATTTTAATACCATTTTGTAGCGAGTTGTTACTGCTATCTAGCAAGTAGCCTTTCTGAAAGAGGTAGATAAGTCTAATGATGTTTAACTTCTCAGCTTTTCCACTGTACATCTTTCATTAGTTAATGTGGATAAATACACTGAATATAAAAATATCGATCATAGTAAGTGATAGGGGTAATGCTAGCAGGCGTGCTTTTGAAACCAAAAGGGTCTTATTGTGCTGAAGAGCTGCATGTGCTGTTTCCAAAGCTGTGTGATCACTGATGTGGTTTGTAGCAAAGCAGTTGTTACTACACAATTCTGGCTTTTAACTTTCTTGCACAAAACCCATCTTTTTTAAAAAGAAACGTAAATCCAAGTATATGCAATTAATTGTTTAACGTTTCTGTAAGTGTTCTATGTAGCCTATCACGTACATGCTACCCTTTTTCCTTCACATAGAAGTGAACTGGTGAGGCGAATAATTCTGTGATCTTTAAAGCACATTAGATAAAGAACATGGGCGGGTTTTTTTTTCCTCCATTGTATGAAGACTTTGTGAAGAACCCTCTTTTTAAATCTGTTGTAGATTAAAGTTGAGACTTCATGTATTGTAAGGACTAACTAAAAAATAGAGTATATTAATTAGTGTAGTGTAAGGAAGAGGAATTAGAAAATTGACTAGATCTGAGATTTTGGGGGGATAGAAGACTCTCGCAAAGGAAGCAGTAGTAGTCTGTTTTTTCTGGGGTTGTTTGCTAGACAAACTTCTAAGAAATGTATTAGAATAAATAGTCCACTGTTAAATGGACCTGTTAGCTACTGCTTGGAAATCTCTTCTAGTTTCTATAAAAAATAAGTATTAAAATAGCCATTAAAAGCTTAGCTGTGTTAGATGATCTGTCTTAGTGTGCCAGTTTGTGGGGTTTTTTGTTAGTTTGTTTTTTTTAATCTGTATTAATGACTCATTGCTTGCATTCATTTTCCTTCTTTACCTAGCTGTAGGATAGCACTTTGCCTAAATTGTTTTGGTCCAACTTTCTCCTATGACAAAAATGAAACAAAAATCTAAGGAGACCACTGTCTGAGAGAATTAGTTATGAGACAGATGTGGTGGTTTAGTTTCTGGAAAACAGGACTTGTTGCAAGATCTCTAGGATCAGTGACTGAAACACCTTACCATGTTACTTGTGGATAAATTCAGGTTACCAGCTTTCTGGTAGCAGTGTATTGAGGTTGCATATATATATTCAGTTCTGGCTCAATTCACTTCTCAGGATCATATAAATTCCTGTAATAATCTGACTCCTTGCATTCTGCTAAAATCTGTAGCTGCTCCTTTTTGAGAATGACATTCCCCTTGGACTGTGTTCAGGAACCTCAAAGCCAACAGCAACCCTGACGTGGAACAAAAGAAGAAAGAGTTAGGTGCAGGTGTTGGGATGTGACAGTTTGGTTAGAGCTGGAATTATGGGGATCTGGAAACTTGGAGCTAAAGCAGAAAAAATTTGGTGCCAGGATCTTTTCACAGATTAATAAAAAAGTAGATTCCTGGAAATACTATATTATTTCCTACAAAATATATGATTTAGATAATTTTTCTCTGTTACTCTAGGAAATCTTCTGCTGTATCCCTCACTCACAATAGATGGGATAGTTGTGGCAATAATTGATCTCAGATCATCTCTTGCCTTAGTAGGAGGTTTTTTAAAGCTGTCTAAATCTTGAGTCTTGTCATACAGACATAGTGAAGAGAAATACATTTAACAAAATTTTGGGGAAAAACCAAATCACACTGGAAGGAGAACTAGATCCTTAGTAACTTCCTAAATTTTAAAAACTTCTATTTTGACATAGATTTTTCACTTCAGAATTTTGCTGACTCATTGTGGGTAGAGGAAATCTCTAGCACTGAAGAGTGAAATAGCATGTGAATTTTGCCAACAGCTGAAGTTTGTTCTTCAGAGAAGGAATAAAATGTTGCATCACTTTACATTCTACTGTCTTGCATGCTATTCTTGTTCTAAGCCAGGATGGAAAAAATTAGACTATAATTTTATAGTTGGGATAATGTGGATGTCTGTTCCAAACTTATGGAGAGTGTGTTTGATTGCCTAATTATTATTTTATAGTCCTTTTTGATAGCCCATTTCAGTGTTTAGAGATGGACTTTCAGTAGTGTTCTCTTTGTCTACAATTTACAGACGATCTGCTGTTGCCCGCATTCAGGAGCTCTTCAGAAGGAGGAAAGAAAGAAAAGAAATGGAAGAACTGGAAACGTTGAATATTAGACGTCCCTTGATAAAGATGGTTTATAAAGGTCATCGGAACTCCCGAACTATGGTACAAAATCTTTGTCTGTTTTGCGAACTGTAGAGATTTTATGGACTAAATCAGTGTAGTTTACAACACTGACGTGCTTGCTAAAAAGCATACTGTAATGTATTGTAAGCATTTTTCTTGTATATTCAGTTGGAAGCCATGTAATTTGCTCTAAATGAAAATTTAAATTAATGTGACTCGTGTCACCATGCTAGGCATTTAAGTTTTCTTGAGTTTAAGACTCTCTCCCCTTAACTTTCCTTGAAATCTTGGTTATTTTTCTTAACTTCTTTTTCATTTTGTCTGCCAGCTTAAGTGGTATAAAATGTGCCTACCTTCAAAATTATGATTTAATCCTCACTTTCCCTTCCCAAGCTGTTCAAAATTATTATTTAATATTTACCTTTAATGAGCTTGGAAGGGAAAGTGAGGATTAAATCATAGTTTTGAAGAGCCTTGCCGTGTCTGAATAAAAAAAAAAAAGTGCTTGTTATTGAATCATAATTTAACTACTAGATACTGTCTTTTTCATACAACATACTGTGTTTTAATAAAAATGCAGTCACTGTGTTTGTAAAGTAGTGGTGGATGAGAAACAAACTGTTTTCCTTGCTATTTCTTTTTTTTGCTTTTTTACAGTATTTTTAAGATATGAAGATCTGAGTCCTAGGTGGTATTTAGTAGAAGTAGCAAGCGTATTATTTTGCAGATGATCTGATCTTGTGTGAATGGCTTTGATTACACTGGGGAAAATGCTTCAGTAAATGCATATTTCAGTCTACATAAACAACAAGGCTTAGCATCAACTTTGATTAATGACAAGGAATTTTGCACTGTATATCAGAACTTAATTTTAATTGCTCAAAAACCCCATTAGTTTAAGTGTCATAGCATCAAGCATTTTCTAGTTAAGAGATATTAAAACTAAACTTGCCTAAGTGGTCTTAATTCAGTTTCGTCTGCATATGTGCTATTCTACAGATATTTCATGGATTTTGTTGTTTGGTTTCTTTGGATGTGGGTTGGGACTATTGCTTTTGTTTCAGATGAACACCTATGACAAGGAATGCACAAAATGGAAGGCAATATAATTTTCCCAGTTGGTTTCTATGGTGGCAAACTTGGTGGTGGTGGGTTTTTTTTGTTTTTTTTTTATCGATACCCTCTTTCCCTGCAAGGCAAAGGCTAATGGTATTTCCCTTTTAAATTTATATAAGGAGACAGCTTAGAGAGGTCTTGTTTCCTATGCATCTGAGCAGCCCAGGGATAAAGTTGTTTTCTCAATTACATGAACATGAACTATTTTAATACACACACACACACACACACATATATATATATATAAAAGGACTGTGAGTTAAGGTTATGCAGGCAAATTGAATAGTTCTGGTACTTCCTTACTTTTGCAGACTTCATTTGGCAAGCTTAAAATTCTTTTAATAAGTAATTGTAAGTGTAATTCTGACATTGTCAGAAAACAAAATATAAGTAGCATTATCTTGATGTTTGCTTGCACAGTTGTCAGTATTGGAACATTTTTAGGTCCAGCACACAGATCCTTGCCATGTAACCACTTGAATGATGTCATTAGAGTACTGCGTGTTTGCTGTTTTTTCATGGAACAGAGCTCAAAGTCAGGCAGTAGGGGTTGTGATGCTAGTGGTATGATGGGGGGCAGGATTTCTTGTTTGTCTTTAAAGAATCTTTTCTTCAACAGAGCATCTGTGTGTACCCAATAAATGGGGTAAGATGTGTATGCAAACAGTAGAAGCGAGTGTGAATATGAGTTTGGAAACAAAAATTTTAAATGTGAATTTCAATTTTGTTAATTTATGTGGTGCTAAAATAGGTTTTATGCATATTGAAAATGTAAAATCAGCAGTTCCATAAGAGAATAAAAAGGAATCAGAAAAGTTATCGCTGAGAATTAAAATATAAAGGCATTTATTGTTGGAGATAACTTAGATGTACTTGTAACAGGATAATGAAAAAACATATATTAAGAGGAGCTATAAGATAAAAGCAGCCAAAAGATTAATATATTGGAAACAAATCTTTCCCTGTGGATTCCAGGAACGCTGTTTCTCTGGCTTATTTTCAGACATCAGGATGACTGCAATCATTGGTACATATTCTATAGACAAAGATCCAGTGAGCCTGAAATTTTAAACTGGACATACTCGTGCTGGAAATAAAGTATGTATTTTTAACAGCAGTAAGGGTTCAGCTTATTAATATGATTCTTTATCATGGGGATTTTTAAATGCAGATAGCTGGGGCAAAGAACAGAGCAAGACAATGCCTCTGTCCTTTTCTCCAGTGCATTTTCTGAGAAAACTGTTCAAGAAGAAAGATAAGGATGCAGGCACCATCCTCTTTAGAACTTTATTATGTGTTATTTATGATGTGTTACTTGGAAAATAAATCCATAGTAGGATTATGTGTAAATGGTCTCAAACTCAAAATTCTGTCCCTTATGCTGGAGATATTATCAAATACCAAAAAATCAGAAATAATTTTGTGCTAAACTTCAAACATTGGACATCATCTGTGTGAACTCTGAAAGCTGCTGCATAGGAAACTTCTGTTTGTATAGGTATCTCTACTGCCTGGTGTATGTCAATTTAAAGTTAGTAGGAGGTACTGGTAACTCTTTGAAGTGTAATCCTGTGGGTAGGACTACATTTTTAACTTCCAGACTCTTTCTTCCAGCACAAGCTTCCTCCACAAACTATTGTGGAGGTTTCAGCTCACATCTTGTGATTGAGTTTTGACTGTTCTTGAAGCAATGTCCCTCCTCCCCTTGCCACCCCATCTAACCTCTCATCCTGTAGATGATGTAGGACAGCAATGGAGAAAGATACTGCTGCCTAGCCTGGTCCTGTGTTGAAAAGTTTAACAATGGTTATTTTGATGTTCTACTCAGAGTAGAATCAGAAGTGATTTCTGAAGATTCTTATCAGTGAAGGAAGGGACCCATTCTTTGCTCAGCCTAATTGTTTGGCTTTGCTTGGGTTACATCTGTTTAGGAATGGAGGGCAGGAGAGGCCTTGGCATGGAAAGATTCTACATTTAATAAATCTAATAGATGCTTCTTGAAAAAAATATTCTGGAGTGGCTTTTTTTTGGCTCAGAAATTGAATAAGCTCCATTCTTTCAGGCTGTAATCATAAGGGTATCTTGAATATAACAGGTGTAGAATAATATCAGCCTTATATTTCAAGGAAATGGATATCTGATACTACTGCCACCTTTTCCTGGCCTGCAGTTTCTTTGTCGTTTACACCACCTGTAATGCTGTTGTCTCATAGGACTGCTTCAGCTGCCTTTTGTTCCAAAACTTATGAATTGCCGATCTATGAATCACTCAAGGAGTCTGGGTTTTTCCACTGAATTAGTAAATACACAATTAATAAATAATACACCATTTATTACACAAGTAATTATTTATAAATAACATAAGTAAAAATAGTATAGTTTAATATATATTAATATAAATTCATATATAAATATATGAATCCATGCAAACATATGTATAAGTTATTATTATATAATACATTATTCTTATGATAATACCACATTTTGGGGAGGAGGATAGGAACAAAGAGGAGACAAGTTCAGATGTATCGACTCACTCATTTGCCAAAGAGTTTTTCATGTCAAGTACAGGTCAGGTCAGCTATCTTGCCATTGACAGTATCTGCTATTTTCTTTAATTCTCAGAATCGTGGACAAAATAGTCTAGCCATTTTGAGGGACAAGATGGTCACTTCATTAGAAAAGTGTTCACAGCATTGTCATCAAATGTGTATTCAGAACAATGATGCTGATGAGACTGTGAATATTTATAGAGCTTAAGACAGTAGGTTTAAATACCTACTGAATTACTGCACTTCACTTGAGGATGGGGAAATAGATGACATAATATACTGTTGTATAGTATACTAGCCTAAAGCATAACATACTGTTCCCTGAACCCTGCCTTTTCCTTTTACCCAGAGGATGTTGTTCCTCTCTTCTTCTCCTAATGAGAAGGAACAGAGGCTGTGTGTTGGTGTCACGGAGAGAAAGGCAGAATATGACAGGAAGCCTTTGACATCTGTTGAGATGGTCCCCCTGCTCCAAAGAAAACCTTCCATCAGCCTCCCTTAGCATTGTCAGAGCTTCCTGGAGAAGCTGACAAAAGGGAACAGCCCACATGCGCGCTGTCTGCATCACTTCACTGACCGTTAGGCACTGCAACAAACTATGCATTTGCGTTGAGAAGTGTTTGGTTTTCTGGAAGCGTTCTCAAGGACCTTGGATCTTTCTGCAATACCCTTCAGTCAGTGGCACATCCAGCCCAGTTGTGTTGTGTATACTCTTTGATGTGCTTTCTAAGCTAGTCTTACAATGTAATTGTTATTTTTGTTTTTACTGCAGATAAAGGAAGCCAATTTTTGGGGATCTAACTTTGTCATGAGTGGTTCAGACTGTGGCCATATTTTTATATGGGATCGACATACTGCTGAGCATCTCATGCTCCTGGAAGCTGATAATCATGTGGTGAACTGTCTTCAGCCTCATCCGTTTGACCCAAGTAAGATGATAATTTTTCACAGTCTGCATGTTCAGGTTACCTTTAGTAAAACATTTTAAAGCTCAGTCTTATATTCTTTGCTCAATACAGCATTGTAATGATTAATGAACTAATATTAATTTTTCCCCATATAACTAGATAATACTGCTTTTAATTTTGTGTTTTACTAGTGACCTTTGTCCCTTAAAACCCTCCTTACTCAGTATAACGTCTTGGAATGAAAATGTTACTGACATAGTATTTATAGAAAGTTAAGATGTAATTAAGAAGAATCTCAATTTCTTGCTTCCCTCGATGTATTAAATGTCTTCTGTGACACTAATGAGGGAAATGCCAGCAGCACTTTGGTAATTGATATCGGAAATATTTTTGAAAAAAAAATTGAGTGAAATGGGTATCTCAGTCTCGCTGGCTTTGTGAGATTAGAAGAATTAATACAATCCATAGAAGTAAGGGAATATATTTATAGAAAAGATGGACCAAAGTAGTAGAAGGACTCATAAGTTGTTTGATATGTACATGGAAAATCTGAACCATTCTGCAGCTTCTGACACAATAAGAGGAAGTATTTGTGTTATTGCATTTTTCATACTCTACATGGCTGTAGAGTAACACTCAGCTGTAAATAAATAAGCAAATAAACTTATAATGATACCAGAAGAGGCTGTGTTTTTTTTGAACAGTTTTTCGAAACATGCAATACTGCCCTACATTGGATAAGCCTTCAACTTTTAAATGCTGAATGGAAATTGTGTTCCTGTACATGTTCAGTGTATGGCTAGGTTGGACACTCCTAGAAGCACCTTTCAAAATGCCCTGTAGCTTTACTGATTTTGTAATGGAGTGCAACTGTCTCCCTATCGTGCACTGAAGATGTGATGAAGAGATCATCCTCCTTGTAGGACAGTTAGTCTTACACAGTTTTCCAGTTACTGAGATCTTTCTATGGAATTTTTATTCCCACAGTGGCTTTGTGCAATGATCTAGACAATATTCTGCAACTTTTTGATTTGCATATTTTAACAAGTGTTTATAAGGGCATCCATTGCTTCTTTATATTAGAATATCAAATAAATTTACATGAAAGACACTGAAATTGTCAAATGTCAAAATTGGTTTGAAATTGTCTTGCTTCTGTCTTTGTATCTGGGTCGGTCTACAAATCCGAGGACTTTGTTATTAATGCGTATACTTATCAGGCCATAAGCAGATATACATTAGTAGCAGCTGGGTTTGTTCTTACTTTCTGCTTCTGTCTTATGTGTATTCTGCTGTGCTCCCTGTGAGGCTATTGATGTTTGCATGTGTTTTCTTCATATATATATATATATATAAATACACAATCTATAGCTCAGATCTCATATAGAGACTTAGTAATTACATAGCTGTATGTTCAGCATGGGAACTGACTTTCACAAGTAAACGCTTCAAGTGAAGTGTTTTTCTTCAGCTCCAGTTATGTGAAGAAAATACCAGTAAAGACATAATACATTTAATTTAGAATTACTGTTACTTACTTCTAGTTCTGGCATCTTCGGGTATTGATTATGATATAAAAATTTGGTCACCATTGGAAGAATCCAAGATTTTTAATAGAAAACTTGCAGATGAGGTAAGAACCTTTCCTGTGCTTTCACAGTAATGTTGCATCTTCCAATTCTATAATGTTGCACCTTCCAATTCTATAAAAGCCTTTGGTGGAAATTACTGATATGGAACTAACAGAGTTATTTAATGTTCAACAAATGAGCTACAAATAAAAACCTGCCCTTTATAACTGCTGACTTTCATATTGTTGGCAGCACACAGAGGCATTTTGTACTTCATTAACTTTCCTGGAAATTATATTATGTGATCTGATATTACGTACATTAAAGGAGTTGGAAAAAGTACGAACAGTCAGATATAGAAGGAAAACTGACAGGAGTTAAGAAATGAAGGCAGTGCCTGTCTTTAAACAAATAAGTTAACTGAAGGAAATACAGTGATATACAGAAGAACAGGGAGTGCAAAAATCAATCCTATTCAATATTCTGTGGCATAAACAGGAGTTAAGGTTAAGATTGCAAATTGTGAATGTCATGGAATAAAGCAAACATTGCAAGCCCAATCAGTTCTAAATATCTACCATGCATGTGGACAATGGAATGATGATCTTACTAGAATATTCTTTAGATCGACAATTAGATACCTGTAAGCAGTGTCTACTGTTTAACTGTATTTGATAGTAATTATTAAAATATTGTTCTCATTGTGATTTTGAACTCTGTAAATGCCTTTTGTGTACGAACACTGTATCTACAAACCCATAATGATGCAGTACAATTTTGTGTTTATTTTTGATGCTGTTTTTCCCCTTCCCTTCCTCCAGGTTATAACACGTAATGAATTAATGCTGGAAGAGACCAGAAACACTATTACTGTTCCAGCTTCTTTTATGTTACGAATGTTGGCTTCATTGAATCATATAAGAGCAGGTGAGAGGCTTCTGAAGAGCTTGTCTCCACTGTATTGGTCTATGAAATAGCAGATGGATTGGATCAAGGTCTTCAGCTTTCTGTGGCTACACTTGGGGTTGGTGAGGAGATTCAATAATGGAAGTACTTAGGAATTGCTTCTTTAGTGTGAGACTTGCAACATTTTTGCAGCTGTTATTTTTTACCTCAAAACAAAGAGCAAGAAAAGAGCAAAATATATATTTTTTAGATGTGACTATACTATCCATCCTGAAATAGCTTATTCATAAGGTAATGCTAGTAGATGTTGAAAAATACTCTACTAAGGAATTATCTTTAAGGTGTGTGCTACATTATGGGAAAGCTATTGGGGATGACTGGAATGAGTCGTAAGATAAATTGACTGTCATTGTAGGCTTGGAATTATCTAGGGTCAAAGGAGGGTGTGAAGATACGGGATTGTGGGAGATATTAATGAGGCCACTGACAGCTATTCCTAGGGCAGCAGGTACAAGGGTGTCCCTTCAGCAAAGGGGCAGATCCCTAGGGCTGAAACTGGTGATATGAGGGGTTGCATGGAGAATTGTCATGGGGAACTGCTGTTTGTGGATCTCGGGGCTGAAGGAGTTGACGGCAGTGGGTTGATGTAGACAATGGAGAGACATCATACTGAGTAGGAAGCAAGGATATGAAGTTTTGGGAGCCTGGTGTGACATGTGGGGTGGAAAGCTAACAGAACTGTAGATGAAGGTGAAAGTAAGTGTAGATACTGCATATGGGGACTCTAGCACTGTCTGAGCAGAGCAGCGAGCTTATAGTGATGAGGCAGGAAGCAAGCTCTGCCTGGCAGCAGCTGCTGCTCCTCTTTCACCTCTTGCTGATCTGTGAAGAATGAGAGAGCTAGGAGGATGCCGCTGCATCCAGTGCAGTGGTGTGCCTTGCCACTGCTGAAACTGAATATATTAGTTTGTATTTTTTCTTCATTTGTTATGATTTATTTGGAGTAAAATACTCAAAGAACTGCCCAGCACTTGAGTTACAACAGTTTCAGTGAAAATCTGTGTTATGGCTGGGTAGAGTATTTCTTAACCTGACAGTCCGTGCTGTTTGAGTGACAGATCTTGAGCCAGTCAGTGTGCCTCACACCTTTCTGTATTTGACTTTCTCTAAACTTTCACATCAAAAGGTACTTGTTCTGATATATAAAGTAACCAATAGCTATTTCCCAGTTTTCTGAAGTATACAGATTTCTAACTGCAGCTATCCTAGTTTCAGCTCCCCAGAACAGTGTTTCAGTCCCTTGTATTCACCATCTCTTTTTAATATTATGTTTGCCTTCATCTTTCCTGTGCTGACAGCCAGTCAGCAGCTACAAGGCTTTTCCTTTTGTACACAAATTCTGGTTTTATGCCTGGAAATCCTTTAGGGCTTTTCTCCTGTTTTCCTTTCTTGTGGTAGCATTTCTACCCAATCTCTGCTGTCAGTCCATACAGACTTTCTTCCACCATATAACCCACAGCCACTGGGCTTTGTGTAATAGCTCAGGGAGATAGTATGTTATAACGATTTACCAGAAAATGAAAACTTTGGAAGTATTCTTTACTAAATCTCTGTGTCTTACAGACCGATTGGAAGGTGACAGATCAGAAGGATCTGGTCAGGAGAATGAAAACGAAGATGAAGAATAACTGGCCGTTGTGTGCAAGCACCTAGACATTAATGGAATTTGTATAAGACATTAATTATATTTTTCCTTACAGAGCTTTAGTGCAATGCTAAGGTATTGCTTTTGGATAACCTAACCTTTTGTTTTTGAATGACTGTGTGCATGACTTTGGGAGAGTGTGCAAGTAAAATAAGCAAAAATGTTTTTTAAATGTTTTGCCATGTATGAGGGGTGCTAGAAGATGCAAAGTGCAATATTTTCCTTAACCTGCAAATGTGGGAGCTTGGATCAATGTTTTAAAGTAACTTTCATTATAGTAAAAATGTTGGTTCAAATAAATTTCTATACTTGCTGTTTGCATGTTTGTTGCTTTCTAATTAAAAGATTTGATTGTTTTGAGTAGTTTTGTGTTTTTTCTTTGTGCAGCTATTGATTTATCACCTTGTAACTATAAGCCCGTTACTTCCTTTATTTGCATTCTTTCTTACAGTGTTTGTGAGGTGACATACAATCATTTCTTGCAGTGAGTACTGGGATTCTCTGACTTTGAGACCCCAGGCCTCTTGGTTCTTGCATTTCCAAGGGTGTGATCCCCACATATATTTATACACAAAATTGTCTCTCTGTCAGTTTTGTTGTAGTGCCACTTCATTCTCTGTGCTTGAATCTGTAGTGCTAGTGATATAGTTGTGTTTCACTAATGCATGCTTTGCATCAGCAGCAGATATATCTTAATTTCCATTGGATTTAGAACAGAGAAAATGTAATGCAAAGGAACATGAATTTGAAAATTCCTGTATGTTACTTTCTAGGAGTAATTATTTGGGCAGGAAGGCAGTTCAGTTGGTGTAGCAGGCTTTACCCTTCCTCCGCACATTTTTGGATGGTAATGGGGAAGTGGAAGTGAAGGAAGGAAAGCAGAGCAGGGAGAAGAGTGGCTTTGCTCAATGGGTGTGCTTGCTAAGGATGGCAGATGCTGAGAGGCTCCACTGGGAATTACAGAATGCCAGGAAGCACTAAATTAAGTGGAGGAGGGTACTGGAGGCTTCATTTACCCCATTATCATTAAAATATGTATTCATCACACAATCTTCAGAAACTTTACTTACATCTACAAAAAGAATTCCCCACACTAAATGAAAAAGAGCATTATCACAGCATTCTGATATCCTGATTCACAATGCAGGCAGGCTGAAAAGCCTTGAGGAAGGGATATTAATCACAGAAATACAGGGAGACAGGAGAACTAAAACTATTTGAGGAGATGAAGATAGATTTGTGAGAGAGAAGAAATGGGAATTGTATGGAACTGCTGGCAGCAACAGTGAAGATACTCGAGCAAGGGAAGAATAACATGAGGGGAGAGGAAAAGTGTGAGGAGATGGATAGGGTGGTTGGTTGTTTTTTTTCTTTACAAAAAAAAAACCAGCAACAACAAAAAAACCAACCAACCAACCAAAAAAAAGATAGGAAATTACTGAGCAAAAGCAAAGTATAGAAGCTTTGAAAGTGATC
>WKFP01015467.1:3263362-3289944 GCA_011057875.1 Pterocles orientalis
GCAGTGGAGGTGTTGGGAAAGGGGAGTGTAGTCTCTTTGCCTGTTTCTGATGGGAGGAAAGGCTTCAGCTCCAACATCTCAGCTCTCATGGTGAGATTGTGAAGCTTCAACCTTCAAATACTCTGCAAACAGAGCCCTGGCTACCTGGGGAGACCCTCGCCCCAGCTCTCCACCACCCCTGGCTGAAGCTTTGTCTGGGCTGGGGGGAGTGGGGCTGGAGGATGTGGAGGGCTGCTAGCAGGGCTGTGATTTAGGCAGCAAGGTGGTGCTTGGTGTGGGTGCCAGCTGCCAAAAGGTCAGAGTGTGCTTACAGAGATCAAGTCCGTGGTCTCTGATGAGGCCCATTTTGAGCTATTTTAGACCACACATTTATTTCTGCTGCCTCTGTTCCCAGTATCATCCATTTACAATTTCAGTATCATTTTGCTTGAGGGTCCTCAACACAGAATCA
This sequence comes from Pterocles orientalis, assembly GCA_011057875.1. Classification (NCBI taxonomy): domain Eukaryota; kingdom Metazoa; phylum Chordata; class Aves; order Pterocliformes; family Pteroclidae; genus Pterocles; species Pterocles orientalis. Next base: position 3,263,814 of record WKFP01015467.1, read on the forward strand.
CTTCAGAAGTCCATGCCTTAAACCATGCAAGGCTGAGTATGGATTCCTAGTTCCTTAAGGAACACAAAAAAGAAACTGTTGTAAGTACTCTCCAAAGACTCCACTTGGGCTTTCTGCCCTACTATAAACATCTCAAATTAGAAACCCCATACCATTCAAATCTGACACATGTCCCTCTCTGCTTCTTGTTTGAAGCAGATACCAGCTGATGGATGTACTGCTTCTAGAGACTGTGGCTTTGAGCTGTAAGGGACAGTGGTTGTAGGACACACCCATTCGTTCTGGGCTCCGTTTCATCTGTTTGTGTGGTACAACCTGAGAAGTCTGGGGTGAATGTGCCCGTTTTATTCACTTATCAACAGCCTTGATTGAAGTATGAGTTCAGGGATTTTGTGCAGCTGAAGCTGCAGATTAATTAATTAATTTGTATTGAGCATGTAGTAATTGAATTTTAGGCCTTTTTTACAGATTAATGTTCAATACTGTAACCAAGATATATATTGGGGTGACCTCCTACAAATCAGCAGTCAAAATAAGGTATCAGTATTTCCCAATGTCATGTTGCAGTTTGACATACAATGAAAAGTGAAGAATGCACCTCATTTATTATTACATAACACAGAGGAAAAAAAATACTGTTCTTGTGAGATAAGGACTTTTGCTCAGTTTCACTTGAGATCATCAGCAGTATTTTTCTAGCCAGTGGGAAATTTTGCAGCTTGACATTTTTGCTAAACAGACAATTTTTAAAGGCACAGAATCAAAATCCTATACCTACTCAAAACAAATTTGTATCAAAACATGGGATCACATTTTTTTGCCATTTTTGTGAGTAAGACTGTTTGTTGTTCAAGGCTACTAGAAGACATGCTATTCTCTTGCCTAAGAAAGATCACTTGCCCTTATGCTCAGGGTACTCCAGTGAAAGTAAAAGACAGCCAGGTGTGGTTCTTTGGTTTTGTTTGTTTGGTTGGTTTTTTGGGGGTTTTTTTGGGTTTCTGTTTTGAAACCATACAGAGCACTTTATCAGTTCAACAACCCTTCAGTGATCTCCAGCTATCTCTCTAACTTTTGTACTGTTCCCACTGTGACTATACTTGAGGGACTGTTAAGGTTGTGTGATCTGAGAAATTAATTACTACATCTGGTTTTTAATTTTTTTTCCTGGGAAAAAAAAATCAGTAACTTCTATTTTATGTACTACAATTTACATATACAGAGTGATCTATCTTAAATTAAGATAAGCTCCTCGATAGCATTTTCTTACATACATCTACATTTATGGAGCCTCTTTTCCTACCTTGGCACCAAGCCAAGATGAATTCTAGCCTAAAGGGATTATACTTATCAGCCTATAGTTTTATTTGTAAAGATGAATAATTATGGCATTTACATACTAGAATGTATCTAATAACTGAATTCAGGGTTCTTTTTTCTCTTTTTAATGAGATGAGCATAGTTGGTTCTTTCTGCTATAAAACTTCATGCAGTTTTATAGCATGAAGTGTATTTTTTCTGGTCAGTTAAACATTGTCTACGTAGAAATGTCACTGTTAAACGTCTATATGGCTGATCTGCTTCAAGACAGTAATATAATACCTCTCAGCAGAGATACGTTGATGTCTGCTGAATTCCCAATGCAAGTTGGCTGTTGGATTCTTTTTGTTGTACCATCAACTTGGGGTCATGGGAGTAGCAGAGACAGTGATAAATGGTGAGCTGGAGTCCAAATTTCGTCTCTTAATAATTTCCTCCTGCAAAAAAAAAGGTGTGAAAAAAAATAAATGATGATTCAAGATATTGTTTCACTTTCCTAACACTTTCTTCAGCCACTCCCAAGCAGAGCTGATGCATTTTCTTTCACAGGGTTAAATTTCAGTCAGAAAGCATTTCAAACTGTATCTTTGGTATCCTCATCTCCCTTGGTGAACAGCAATGTTTCTTCTAACTTTCTTTTACTGACTTTGCAGTAGTTTGAAGACAAGGCTTGCTGGGTGAAGAGCCTGTTTCCAGGTCTGGCCTTTGATCAGACCCTCTGGAACAACCTCACTACTGCAGCTACTGTGGCATGAAAGATGATCAACAGAGCAACAAAAAAACCTACCTGCACGTAACCACTTGTGATACATTTCCTTTTCTCATTCTAGTTTCCTGTATCAGTTTTGGGCCCCTCACCACAAGAAGGACATTGAGGTGCTGGAGCAGGTCCAGAGAAGGGCAACGAAGCTGGTGAAGGGTCTGGAGCACAGGTCTTACAAGGAGCAGCTGAGGGAGCTGGGGTTGTTTAGTCTAGAGAAGAGGAGGCTGAGAGGAGACCTTATCACTCTCTACAACTACCTGAAGGGAGGTTGTAGTGAGGTGGGTGCTGGCCTCTTCTCTAAAGTAACAAGTGATAGGACAAGAGGAAATGGCCTCAAGTTGCACCAGGGGAGGTTTAGGCTGGATATTAGAAAAAATTTCTTCAGTGAAAGAGTGATCAGGCATTGGAACAGGCTGCCCAGGGAAGTGGTGGAGCCACCATCCCTGGAGGTGTTCAAGAAACGTGTAGATGTGGTGCTTAGGGACATGGTTTAGTGAGTTAGGTGGTGTTGGGTTGGACTTGATGATCCTTGAGGTCTTTTCCAACTGTAATGATTCTATTTTATTCTATTTTGTCTTGGAAAGAATTCTTGAAGATATCTCATTGTTTTCCTAACTGGTGTATCCATTTAATAGATTTTAAGGCTTGAAGGTGCCAGGATGATCAGCTTGTCTGATCCTCCTGCCCCAGACCATGGAAGTTTTCATCATTTTTTACCCATTTGGATCTTGCATGTATTTTTCTCTCAGATATAGACCCATAAAGAATGAGAAGTCATCTGTGTTGGAATGCTCTCACTGAAATATTGTAATGTGTTTTTATTCTTCTAACACCTTATGAGATAGCGAGGTTGATACTCTGAACCTGGATTTAATATTCTAGCAATGATCTTCATGAATTGGCACACCAATGCAATTACCTCCCTATTTCCAAGGAGTAAAGGATCAAGTCTAGATTTTTATAGACAATTAGCTTTTAGAATTACTCTTTCATTACTTGAATTGTATAATGCATGTTTTCTTGGGACAGCTCTAATAAGATTTCAGAAGAAAATCAAATGAGACAATGCAATTATCACCCATGATTACTCCTTTTGTTCTTGTCTAAGTCAATTCCTGGGGGGAGGGAGGTCTTCTTGTTTAGTGTTTCATAAATTATCTCCTGTTGTAATGGTTTTAAGGGTAAAATTCATTATATGACTCAAAGTGGTGGAGACGTCAGCAGAAAATAATTGTATTCCTAAAAGGATGTATCAAACACAGAGGACAACTAATAAGAAAAGCAATGTGTGAGCAAAAAGCTGGTACACAATGATAGCTAAAGAAATGGACATGTTAAAAATAATAATTACGTACTGAATTATGCAGATGAACACCAACTTTACAGCAGAAGAAAAACAAGATGAAGTACCCATGTTGGGTTTATAGATATGTATAAAGAATGCCTTTGCCTATTATACATGATGCTCTCATGAGGCTCTTTTAGTGTCTGCAGCACTTGACTCAAGGTATCAGCAACTGTACTCTCAGACATTAACAGTTTTATAAATGTTGCCAAAAAAATGCAAAATGGAAACTGCCTGTGGTCACGGCTGGCTAGTGAGAAAAGGTTCCAGATCACGACATGACTTTTCAAGCCAGGAAACTGATGCCAAAATCAGCAATACAAGAACAGGACTTTCTAAGCCTTTTCAACACCTCTGAGCCAGCTGGTGACCTCCCCATCTTTGCTTTTAGCACAATGGATCCCCAGAGTCAACACACAGCTCTTTCAGTGCCACTAAAGTTTTCTCCAGGAAAAACATTTTCATTCTTTAAAAATCCCAATGGAATTTATTTATAATTTACAGAAAGATTTTATCATAACATTTATATAGTTGCTGGTCTCAAAATACTGAGCTCTCAGTGATATCATTTGTGGGGCTTGTTGTAACTACTAGTAGGTACTGTTTACTGGAGTCCTATGTGCCTCAGTCATTTTTCTCCAGGTGACTGAAACTACCAAGAGCTCATAAACCATAGGAAAGTGGGCTTGGAGAACATTTAATGATCCAAATTACCTTTTTCAAGAATTGTTAGTGGAGAAAACACATTTTCTTGTTATAAACTTGCAAAGTTATTGAAAGGCTTTGAATGAATCGACAGCTGTCCTGGTTTCGGCTGGGACAGATTTAGTGTTCTTCGTAGCAGCTAGCATGAGACTATGTTTTGGATTTGTCCTGAGAAGAAGACTGATAACATACTGATGTTTATAGTTGCTGCCAGGACAGTCAAGGGCTTTTCAGCTTCTCTGCTGTGCCAGTGTCTGCAGGTGCAGGAGAAGCTGTGAGGGAGCACAGCCCCAGTTACTAGCCTGGGATTCAACCTTGATTTTAGGATTGAGACCCAAACTGGTCAACGGTATATTCCATATCCTGCACGTCATGCTCAGTATGGAGATGAGGCTCTGTCCAGAAGTACTCTCTCTTTCCGGGACAGCTCTCCCTGGGTGGTATTTTGCTGTGGGTTGTCTCTCTCTGGATCGCTCCTCTTCCAGGGCCATCTCACTCTCTTGGTTGGGTCTCAGTCTCTCAAACACTTGGGCTATTATCTTCATTCCAGGACTGTGGTTTCAGGACTCTCCCTGCTCCGGAACTGTTAGCCAGGAACGGCCTGAGCCTTGGTCATCGGGTGGTGAGCAGTATCACTGTGTATCACTCATTTGTGTATTTGTATATAGTACTGTGATGGGTTAGCCCTTGGCTGGGGGCCAAACCACGCACACGCACTCACACAATTCCCACCCCTATCTAAGCACAGGGGAGAGAGTGAAAGGGGTAGTATGTAAAGGTTCTGACTGGGCAGGACCAGCCCGATTGGCAGATCCTTTAGTGTTGACTAGCCAAATGGCTTTTGCAAAATGTGTATCCCAGTTTTTGGGGTAAAGGGAAAAGAGGACTCATGGGTTGAGATAAGGACAATTTAATAACTAAACTACAATAATATTGAAAATAATATTATATACAAATATACAAATGAGTGATACACAGTGATACTGCCACCCCCACCCAATGACCAAAGGCTCAGACTGTTGCCGGCTAATGATCCCGGAACTACACTCACGATTCCCCCAGATGGGGGGGTGGTGCACCACTCCCGGAGGCACCCACGGAACGGAGATAACAGTCTGAGCATCCCAGACCGAGAGCTGACCAGGGTGGGGGGAAAGCGACCACCTGTCCCCACTGGCCCCAGCTAACAATCCCGCTGGAGAGGGAGGGTCCCGAAACTCATGGAACAGAGATAACAGTCCGAGTGTCCCAGACCGAGAGCCGACCGGAGAGGGGAGGGTGGGAAGGCCTTGGGAGAGCAATGCGGAGCCAGAAGAGAGGACCGAAACTGAAAGCCACCGGAACCAGGAAGCGAAGGGACGATCTACCGGAAGGGTCCTCACCTATATACTGGGCATGACATGTATGTTATGGAATAGATTATTGGTCGCTCTGGTTCTCAATCTAGTAACCAAAGAACAAATCCTAGACTAGCAACCGGCTGTGCCTCTTCGCTTGTCTGCTGACCTTGGCAGCAGCACAGAACATCAGTTCTTATCAGCTTTTCTCCTGAGCATAAATCCAAAACACAGCCTCTTGCTAGCTAGAAAGTTAACTCTCTGCTTAACCCAGGACAATTACTATTGCTATCATCATTATTGTTATTTTCAGTTTTATTGTACTTTAGTTATTAAACTGTTCTTATCTCAATGCATGAATCTCTTTTCCCTTTACCCCTTTAATTCTCTCCCCTGTGCCTGGGGCAGGGGGGAGTGGTGAGCAAGCAGTTGCATGGTATTTAGCTGCCAGCCAGGGTAAACCCATCGCAACAGCCAACTATGAGTCAGCTGTGCAACAGAAGAAAATTAAACCAAGAAAAAAAAAAAACCCACAACATATCCAGTTAAAATTACTTGGATCTTTTCATATTGCTGAGAGGGCAAAGCACTGTAAGAAAATGTCTTCTTTTTTTTTTTAACAAATGCATTACGCCAGCTTTTCCACATTATGTTTGTTCTTCCAAACCAAACACTGGGAAAAGTGCAGTGGTTTTTTGTTTGCTTTGTTTTCTTAATTTAAAGGGAAGAATTTATCCCTGGTGTGTCTGCCTAGAAGATACGAAATACAAAGAAATTTCAAGAAGGTCATGACTATCTTGCTTTTTACTCACTTTTTTTGTTTAACAGCAATGACAGTTCACAGAACTATTGCTTTGATGGTTTCTGGGACACAGATTGAAAAAGATGAGCGATTACATTAGGATGGGAAAAGATGGACTGATGTTAACTTTCACTCTGCTGTCAATTGCCAGATAGCCTGTTTACATTCTTGTTTGCAGTGTGCGGTAATTGGAGGAGACAACACTTCTCACTTTCCCCTACAAAGCACTTACTGTGCAGTTCTGTTGCTACACAGCTGTAGGAGGATGGGACATCCATACCAGGGAGAGGTTGGCATACATGTGAATTATGCCTCCAGGTTGCCTGCAGGCTTCAGCTTAGCCATGCACAGGGGCTGGGATTTTAGGGTGGCAAACCCAGTCCTAAATCTGTGCCTCTTTCCACATCCAAATGGGTAAGGAAGCAAGTCAAACCAGCAGCACCAGTACTACCCTCAGCTTTGGCATCTAATCTTCCCCCTCAATACTCTGATTACTTGATAAAATGTCAGCAACTTTCATATCCAATTCTGTTTTAATTCACATCAATGGAATTGCACCACACATTTTATTTTTAACATGTCACCAACCATTGGAGTCTTATGGCTGTTGCAAGGATGGTAGGTCTTTTGTTTGCAGGTAAGTGGATACGCCAGCATAAGGCCAAGTTTTCATGTAGGTGTTTGTTGACAGTGGAGTACTTTTGTAGGAGAAATTATTTATGTTGTGATAGCTTAGCTCTGTGGTGCAGTATGGACAGAAGGACCCTGGGTACATGAGATTTGATGAAAACTGGACCATTTTATAGGGGACCACTGGGTGCAGCAAGCAGGGCAGTGTTGAGGCTGTCTGTACAATGCAATGTGAAGACTACTGGAAGCGAAAGTGTGGTGGGTTTTTCAAAGCAACCCAGGGGCTCCAAACCTACCCAGCTACATCAGCCCCTTCTCTCCTGTCTTGTGGGGCTGTACTTTACTGAAGTACTCCCTGGCACCTTATGGATAGCTCCAACCTAGAGCCTCAATACATTCTAGAGAAAATGTGATGACTAGAGAAAAATCTGCCCTTAAGTTGTAACATCTCTTAAGCAGATAGATAGCAAATTCTGTGTAATACTGAGCTTTTAAGACAGTGAAACTCAAAATATTCTGTCCAGACTAAATTTGGGTAAAAGTAATGCTTTGTGATTAACTTGGGAATAACCAAGATTTAATTAATTGTATTTAATGTGATTCAATATAATGTACTTCAGTATTTAATGTAACTAAATATTGTTGAGAAAGAACGTGGAGTTTGTCTTAGTTAAACAAGAATTGCAAAACAATTGTCAACTTTAGATCAAATGGAACAGCACAGTCTTTCTGTGACCTTATTTTAATATACCAGCTTGCCTACTGATGCACTTTATGTAATAAAGCCTTCGAGTTCAGAAATCTTTCCTGTCTTTACCTAAACAAGGAGAAATAAAGTTTTGAAGGAGTTTTTTGGGGTTAAGTCTGTATCTCTTTCACCTGGGAGAAAGATGGGGCTTGGAAGTATAAGCTGTGAAAGAGGCACATGGGGTTATGTCCTGTTTAGGAGAAGTGGTGAGTAAAGAAAGTCTGGATGAGGGGGAAAGGAGCACACAAGGGTTGTGCCTCTGTGAGAGGGAAGCTGTGTGGTTAAGAATAAGGCAGAAGGAATGCAAATGTATTTTTAGTTGAAATTAGAGCCACCTTTCTAAGTCTACGGCCAAATTATCTAGGCTCCTCTTATGCAATGCAACAACTATCCTGGGGACTTTGCCTCACGGTGACAAATGTTCCCGTGAACCACTTAAAAAGCACAATCATGTGTTGTTGAAGTTGAGTGCTGTATATGAAGGTGTTTTCTCCTGTTTTTACTATCTCCAGGAGATCCACAAGTCAAAACTCGCGGAGAAATAAATAGTAAACCAGCATGTTATTTCTAGATTTCCCAAACTGAGGAGCTGTGCAGGAATATTCAGATTTCTGTGGGCTGAGAATGTCAGCTGGGAGCAGGGGAGCCACTCAGACATGACGCATGGGAGCTATTTAGGGCACTAAGAAGTTGATAGCTGCACAGCTAGTGGCAAGGAATTTGCGATGTGGCTGTGGATGAAAATTACCGTGTGTGTGCAGCAGGCAGAATATCACTAAGCTGATTAAAACCAGAAATGTCGAGTGAGTTACAATCCGTTCAGAAGAAAGGACACACTGGTGCCTGAGGCAAGCAGTACTGAACCAGGCTAGGGTGTCAGCATGGACCTGCTAAGGGTTGCCTCTCCACTTGGTGAGGGTGTTTCTGGTTTCCTTGAGTTAGCCTGTCTGCACAGGTTTTTTTTTCCTCTTACTAAACAGGTGTTTCTCAGTGTCAGCAAAAGATGTTTAGAACAGAGCTATGCTCTCCAGAAGTTGAGCATAAATGAGATTACAGCTCTATCTCTGGAAAGTGAGTTGACAGCTGTATAGTCTTAATGCAGCTGTTGTGAACCACAGAGTCCCCCCAGCAAAGATAAAAAGCCCAGACTGCTGCCTATAAAAATCGTTAGTAAAGTGTGTTGGTGTGGGGGGGTTGTTGGTGGGTTTTCATTGTTTTTTGTTTTGTGGGGTTTTTTTCACTTCTGTGGAATTAGAAGATTTATTGCTCCATAGAGGATGGGGAGACAGAGCTTTGCTGCCATGGCTCCTTCTCTAACTCTAAATCAAAAGTCTTTTTCAACCTTCCCTTGCAGGAGTTCAGCCTCCTTGATGTGGGCTGAGAAAATCTGATTGATCTCTGGTCTGCATTTGGGCAGTGTGGACTTTGTTCTCCTCGTGCTCCACCCAAGTGTCCCTTGTTTTAGTCTGAGCTACTGACTTGACATTAGCGTTGGATTCCTGCTGTCTGCAGAAACGCATCTACAGAACACCTCTTTCTGAAAGGACAAACATATCCCTATGGTTCAAAAAGTGCTCTGCTAGGGCAAGGCAGTCAACAGAACAGTTAGTGATGTTTTACAGGTCTACCAAGCCAAACAATTTCAGACTGTATACCACTCACAGGCAGATACTGAAGGAAGCTAAAGCTAATTAGTAGGTACTTTGGTAGTCTGCTCACCTTCATTTTTTCTACATCCTACTAGGTAAGAGATGATGATGATGATGATAATAATAATACTTTGTAAAGTCTTCTCAAAGTGCTGGTTTGGCTGAAGAGCTGAAGGTTTGGAATGGCTGCTCCTCTACCCTTACTGCAGGTTTGCAGCCAGTCACCTGCTCCTTTGTGGAACAGTTAATGGCTTTATGTAGTGTTGGAAAACACAAGAAGCAATCTTTCTTAATTAGAAAAATAAGCAATCTTTAATTTCCTTAATTAGAAAAAGAAGCAATCTTTCTTAATTAGAAAAATAAGCAATAAGTCTACAACATTTGGTTATTAAATCTGTTGCCTGACTCAGCTGAGCTGCTTAAACTGAGGGGAAAGAGTGTAGAAGCTGAATTGCCGCTCCTATTTTAGGTATCACACCTGGATGTAAAAAGTAAGGATCCTTTAATCCTGTTCTGTGGGAGAAACAGATAAGAAGATGTTACGTAAATGGATGGAGGTACACAGCTATCCAGGGCTGTGGAGATGGGCTAAAGAGAGATTAATATGGCAGTTAGCAGCACAGAGCTGTTAGGTTAAGTTACAGAGTGAGAGGGCACCAGTGAGAAAATGCAACAAGTAAAAGACAGGGGAAACACTGATGTTGGCTGAAAAAAAACAAACAGAAAGTTACAAATCTTGAGAACCATCAAGTCAGAGCAGTCTACGAAGCAGACAGGATAAAAAGAGAGCAATCACTGACAGCCAGGGAAGGAAATGTTCATGGAAGTGGCAGACCAATCAGGTGAAACAGCACCAGAAACATCTCCTTTAACTTAGCAGTCACTGTTGAGATGTACTGGAGCAAAACCAGGAAGCGAGCTGTCAGAGAAGACAAGGTCCCATGAACAGACAGCTTGCCTGAGACCTATGGAGACAGCTTGAGGAGATGTGATCAATCTTGTTGTCATGGAGGCACCAGCGAACTCACTGAAAGTCAGAAAGGCAGAGTGGGAGGAAGGGCTACTTTTCCAAGATTAGAGAAGTACAGCACTTGCAAGGAAAGAAGATAAAGCTGTTGAAAATAATGGTGAGAACACTAGGACATGAAAAGCAAAGGAAATGAGGTGACGTTTAAGAGTGCAAAATGGTTTACCTTCCCCTGAGGTGTTGCAAAGACCAAGCTCTTAGCATAACTGACAGCTTTGTAGAAAACTGAATCTCCTGAAAGATGGGAGTAACATCTAGCAAATCACAAATTGCTAGAAAATAACTGCTTTACTGGGTTTCAAGAATAACTAGCAATACTCTAACATATGGACGCTGGGATAGTTAGACTGTCAGAGGGACCTACTCCACTTCTCTGTGGTTCCCCAGCTCACTTGAGATACTGGAGTCCCCATCTGCTCTTCACAACAAAGAAAAGCAGAAATCTGTGGTTTTCCTTCTGCTCTGAAAAGCAAATTTTCTCTGCCTCCTTTTCATGGTGACGGTGGTGAGTAGGACCAGTCTCTGATTAATTAAGAGCTACCAAGATTAGTTTCAGGAGTTAGGCATACCTGTTCAGAGAAACCACTCTCACCATCAGAACTGGTACCAAGGATACACCCCGAAGTGAACATGTCATTCTGTGATATCCTCCAAATGTTTATGTTGCAGCTCCCCCTCCCATCAGCCTCTTTCTGAGGAGTGCTTCTTTTCCTCTTCTGCTTGCGGCACAGGATTTCTTTGCTTTAAGGTCTTGTGGGCATCCAAAATTGTCAGTAAGTAACATGGACATGAAAAGTACATTTATATAGGGTCTTTACTCTCTAAAAAAAGAAAGACGTAAAAAACTGAAGCATTACCTTTAAACTTCATTTGCCTCACTGCAGCTAAGGATAATGGCACTAAGAGGATACATGGTATTAATTGCAGAGGTGTAGAAATCCTTTGATAGTCCAAAAGAAAGGGGCAGTATCAGAGATGCCAGACTTCCAATCTCACCATTCTCCTTTTCCTCGCTGTTTTTTCCTTCTCAGAGGGGTACATCTTCCTCTCTAGGTGACCAGCACTTCTGTAACTACTGAAGGGTCACTTTGCTTCTAGAGCATTTCCCTGCGCAGTGTAAGGGTGCTGCTCCACAGCCCACACCTGCCTGGCCTGTGGGTCTTGTTCCTCCTCCCTGACTGGGAGCTGCCTGCTCCTTGACTGCAGCACAGGCTGCGACTGTAGCAATGAGGTAGGAGTGGGGAATGGCAATGCCTCCCATAGCTTTTCAAAAGCTTAGAATGATTTGTCACTCACGCAAACAAACATCTGACAGAAACATATGGCTAAGAATGAGCAATAGCCCCCTACGCTCATTCACACAGGAGCTGGCAGGGCTCCTTGATGTAATGTATGGAAGAAAGAAGGCAGGGGAAATACATTTCTTTAGAACTAGGGAATTAAAATGTTCCCAGAGGTGATCTGTGGAAAATAGCTGCCAATTCCAACCACTTGTGTACGGTGTTTCTCTCTCTCTCAAATTCTGTCTCTCAGCCCCCCTCAGTCTAACTATTGAAGGAACCAAGCAGTCACGTACTGAACTTCTCCATCATGATATAGCTTGCATTTGAGCCGGCGATTCTTGCCCCACCGTTCCATTGTGTTGGCTCGTCACTTCTAACTGCCTGCTGTCCAGATGCTGAGTATGCCTGTCATCCTCCTCCTGTGAGTTTTACCCAAACATCCAGAATTTTCTGAGCTTTTCTGGGTCAATTATGTTTGGGGTTTTTTGGTATAAACAGTAATGGTCTTCAGTAAGACTAGAGAGAGTTGCTGAGATTCAAGCAAGAGGTGCATGGCAGCTTTATCTCAGCAAGTCTTATCACAGGATTGTCCCAGAGACTCTTCCAAGGCTCTGAAGAAGATGCTGCTGGAGGAAGTGATCTTGGGCAACTCCAGCCCACAGGGAAAGATACAAATATGCAGGCAGTGGATTCCTCTCCACATGGCTCCTCTCCTTTCCCCCATTTTATCTCAGGTGGTAACAGGCTAGTTTACTGTTAGGCTAGTTTTCCTAAAAACGCAGGAAATGTTCAGAGCCATCTAAATTGAGATCTATAGGACAAGGAGAAAATACCAGGTGGGCATCATGGAGAATTCCTGGAGCTGGAGGCTAGAAGGAGCTTAATTTGTGTGATCCTTCAGAGCAGTGGAGGGAATGCCTGTTTACACCACTGCCTTTTTTGCATCTCTATTTATAAACTGGCGGAGAGAGGGAGGCTCTGAAATTAGGTGCTCCAATCTGTTCCCCAGAGCAGTGCCTCTCTGCCAATGCCCTGTCTGTACAGTGTTGATGGTAAATTAAGAACTGACGGTACCAGCATGTGAAATGTGAGGGTGTCAGGGGAGAATCACATAACCGCTTTACAACTGGTTATCCAGGATGCAGCATCTTCTCCCTCCTGCTGTCAGTGATGTTGATCAGAGAGTTACTCAAAGTTGTTTTTTTTTAAATAATCTGGTATTTCAGGGGTTTTGCACAACCTCAGCTTCTGAGTCAACCATGACAGTTGAGTCCACCGATTCTCCAGCAATGAGATCTGAATGTGAGGTCTGAGCAACCACCATGTCAACACAGAGAAAGAAAACAACAAATAGACAATAATGCAGTCAAAAATAAGGCAAGAGCACTGTAGAGCTTTTTAGGCTGTTTTATTTAATCTTCTCGATTCCAACCTTGAACTCCTGGGTGCACCTATTTAAAATTTCAAACTCTGGGTCAACATTCTGTAGTTGCTTTCTATAGCCTGTTCTTGGTGTATGGTCTGCATAGATTCGTCACAAGAAAGATATCTGCCTGCTTACTTCGTTCCGTGTTTTCAACCTTGGGGTGACAAATTTCTTTCTGGTTCCCCAGTAAAAGCCAAGACTCCACTCTCTGTACCTTTAATCTGCTGAGATAGCAACAATTCTTCCTCCCAGATATAGGTTTTTGATTCTTTTCTCATTTCACAACAGTTGTGCAATGCAACTGCTTCATTTTGACTTCTGGAAAGTGAGCACAGAAGGGTGGAGCTCCTGTACTATGCATGGTCCTCCCTGGATATTAAGAAAAACTGTTCCATTCCAAATAGTGTGTGAAGTGATGAATTTCAACACTGACAAAAGAGGAAATCATACCTGCAAGATCAGGTAAGATGGGCTAGGCTTACAAAGAAATGTAAAGATGCACCTGTATGACTAACTAAAAGCTACAATAACACAAAGATTCCACTTAACCAAACATAAATAATTACGGCATCAAGTTAACTATTTTTTAACAATTAATTTTAACTAACGTGTAATAAGTGTGATTCCAACAGAGAAGGTATAAACATCCCAAAATTTTTACCCAGACTTCCACTTGCTTAAAATCCACTTGCAGTGGAAGTTTAAGGGCTGTTTTGGGGTGTTTGCATGACCCTGGGGTCTGAAGGATTCCGGGGAACTGTGTCCCAGACTTCTCAACACTTATTAGGTATGCTGTGCTATCAAATGGCAGGAAATCTCACAGAGTTGGTGGAGAAATTGTGTCTTGGTTTCAGGCCAGATTAAATACAGGAAAAAATATGAATGAAACAGACTCCTCCATTTTTCAGGATAACCGTGAGGAGAAGTTTAACTTTTGGGGGACATTGTTCCTGATCATTCCTCACTGCCAAACAGACATCCCTGACAGAACATCACTTTATCTTCTTTAAAAAACAAACAAACAACCACCAAAACACAAACAAACAAACAACAACAACAAAAACCACAAAACCAAACCCACAACACTAGAACTAAGTAGCTTAAGAAAAATGGTTTTTACTTTGACAGGTATTTATTTAACAACTCATTTCATGGTGGAAATCCCTTCATATTAGATACTTCTGAGAACTGTGTCTTCTGTCAGGCCAGTTCAGTCTCCAGAAAAGGCTTCTCCTCTTTGAGAAAAATTCTATTTTCTATTTTTGAATAAATGTAAAAGTGCCTTTCTGAAACTTTTTAAATCTTGCTGGAGGTACAAAACAAGATATAAGTAGAAATGGACTTGATTTTACTCTAGATGCTGGATTTTCGCAGTCATGTTGTGAGTGTGCTGACGTAGGCTGTGAGCTCAGTTTAACACATGAAGTGTGTCCCCTTGATGATGGCCTCCTTTTTCCCCTTCCCCTCACTACTGTTGGGCTCACCATTGTCCTCTACACTGGGGAGATGTATGTAAACCCTGCTGTCCAGGCCCGGAACGGTCGGGCCTGGGGAGATTCTTTGTGATTCCCAGAGTGAGATTAAGACACAAACGAGGTCAGATGCCGTAAAGAAACAAGATTTAATGTTACAAAAAGAACTTTCGCATAGAGGCAGGAAATGGAGAGAAAGAGAGGAAAAGAAAGTAAAGAAAGGTGCAATAGCTACCACCACACGGAGCTGGGGGTCCCGTCAGTCTGGATCGACTTCACGTCAGGTGGGGAATTCCACTTGGTGCTGGTTGTCACAGTCCTTTTATTGGTGTCCGAGAGTTGTCCTCGCTCCTTCCGAGAACTGCTTTGCATAGCCTCACCCCCCCACTTGGCAGTGGTGCAAGCACCCATACCGTCTTTCAGAGAACTTTCCATCCTCTGGGGTCTGGGCATACTTGCTGGGGCGAGGGTACAAAACAGGACATACGTGGTTTTTGTGGTCGGACAGGTGCAGCAATGTCTGGGTAAACATCCGTGGTTCACCGAGGCAAGATGTTCCAGGAGATGGACCAGTTCTTTACAGGGTCTCTGTGTTGCTTTGTGGTCAGCCAGCAATGTTGAGACAGATAGCATAGTCCCAATAAAGGCCTTCACACCTGCTCGCAAGGACAGCTATGTGGCTTACCTCTGCACTGGGTGTTAAGGCAAGATCGCTGTGATCCCCTCCCTGCCCATCCCCTGGAAGGGGATTAGGAAGCAACTGAATGAGCCAGGCTCCAGCAGTGTCTTTTCTCTGACAATGACAGAGAGGGGATGTCACACGAACAGGAAAATCAGTTTCCCTTTTTCACATTATTCTAAGGACAATTTCTGCATGGTCTCACTTCCAAGAGACACTAAGCCTGGTCCAGAAGCCGCAGCAGCAAGGACAGAGTGACAGCCTGGCCGCAGCAGCAAGGAGCTTGATGGTAGCTAATTTCGGCTGCTCCGCTTGTGCTGAGCTCTGCCCGATCTGCCAGGCTGCTCCTGGTAACCAGCCTCACAGGCATGCTGCTGCAAATCTCTGCATTTTGAGGTCTGTAGCATTGAAGTACTTTCAGTCTGTCAGTCTGTAAGATGCCAACAGATCTACAGATGAATGGACCGCAGGCATCATGAGTCTGTAGCAAATGACACTGAGGAAATAACGTGCAGCATGCAGTGCTATGCTTAGATCTGCCTGTCAGCTTCAATTTTAGCTCTTTAATTTCCTGTAGCTGCAAATGATGGTGAAGGGCTGTACTATCATTTAAAGACTCTGCCTTATAGTACATAAGACTGTAACTTTTTTATATCCATCTTTAGGATCTTGATCTGCTGCTGGTCCTTGACTAAAGTCTTTAGAAGCTTTCCTATATTAAAAATCCTATTTTTTTATTAAGAATTCTTTTTTATATTGAAGGGGTTTTAAAGATCTGAAGAAAATTGCTTGCCTTCTTCTAATCCAATAAATGTTGGGAGCCACTGTGTTTCTCTCTAAAATTCACTGCTAAAGAGAAGTAATAAGAACTGGGTTGGGCCGGCCATATTTGATTGTACGGGGCATATACACGTAGCGGTCTAGATGAGGTGTGTTTGCATTTGTTCTCTTTCTCCTTACTGCCTGCTAATCAATCCACTGGGTTATGTAAAATGGAGAAGGTAGAATCTTACATCTGTTGTGAAATTAAAGTCAAAACACTGGATGGCCCTTTTAGAGCATTTTGAAGTCTCTCCATTGTCAGACAGGGTAAAATGGATTTTTGATGATCCCTTGTTTTTCTCTGGAATTTTTACAATTTTACTGTCTTCATGTCAAAAAAAAAAAAAGTTTTGACACTGAGTAAGCCATGCTGGAGATGACTCATGAGCTTTTACTTCAGTATGACTATTGTTGCATCCTGACCCATAGTTCCTATTTGAATTTGAATTCTCCTACCTCCATCATGGTAGAAATGAACCCTTTGTCTAGTGTAAGATCTTAGAAAAAGGATATTCCAGTGTAATGAAAATGCGCTATTTTCAGTGATGACAAAGCCAATATTAACATCCTTACCTAAGCTTTTTATATACTTGGGAGTGTTTGCTGAGAGTTAGTCTTTACTTGACTAGCTGTGTTCTGAGCAGAAGATGAAAGTGAGAAATTGTCTTGTAAAAAACACATAGAAACATGTCCCTAAGCTAAAATTCAAGGCAAAGAAGATTTTTCAAAGTGTAAACAAAAGTGTGAATCATTGCCAAAGGGTGTTAAGCTTCATGACTGTTTTTTACTTCAATTTGAGTAGCTGCACTTTCAAGCTGACCCTGAGTGACTAGATACGATATTTCTATATTTTCCCCCTGCAGCTACGACTTCATATCAAAGCACGGCTGAGCTCATGTTTAATAAGGAAAAATATTTAGCAGTAGTGATATAGCTTCCTACCTCACTCCTGCTGCAGTAGTACTAGCTGTATTAACACACATTTTAATACCAATTTTACACAGGTTGGAATTAAGATCCTGCAGGATCATGGAATCGACACAGAAGGGGTAGAAACTCTGCAGACACTGAGCAGTGGCTGTTTGCCCAATGCTTTCAACTACAAACATGATAAAAAAATATAAAAGTAGGTGTGTCCATGTAATGTTCCAAGACAGAAAATAGCTTTTCAAACAGCTTTCCTTGGAAAATGCTGAAAACCCTGCAGGCTGTAGAAAGCTGATGGTTTAATAATTAAACCTATATCTCTGTTGCACTGAATTGTGATATGCTGGACTCTGTATCCTTTACACCACCCTTTTCTCTATTGCTGAACACCTTGATCTGCAGCCTGAAAAGCAAAGAGGTAAAAGAAGTCTTGTGAAAAGTAGAAAAGAGATAAATAGCTTTTCAGTTAAACAATCAGAATCAGCTTATTTTTCCCTAACATTTCACAAATTGTGATTTTAGAGCCCAGAGTTTCTTGCCTCTTGTTCACTTCTCTCTTGATGCAGTGGGATGAGACTCACGTGATGCAAATGGAGCTGCTAGCACATGGATTTTCAATGTGATTTTTTTAAAAGTGAGGAATAAAATCCTTCACTATTGCCATCGGTGGGAAGCACCCACATACCCAATAATCCATCAGTGCATGCAGAAGTGGTGTGTTTGCGAGAAGCTGATGGGGCTGGGAGTTGTGGGGTGTTGACTGAGGCTGCCAGGTGTAACTCTGGAAGCCTGGCTGTGTTTGGGAGTCTGCCTCCACTGGGACTGGTACCTCCTGCTGCAGAAGGGTCACACTCTTTGGGAGTGATGCAGTCTGAGTGAGTTACACAATGGTGGGCATTGGTAACAGCTGCATGTCACCCTGCATGTGCTGAGCAAAGCTCCTTTGCTACAGAAAGAAAAAAATCCACTTCAGAAATATGAGAGAGGATTCTGTAGCGAGTCTTAGAGGCCGAGTCCCTAAGCCTGTGAAACCCAATGCTTTGCTACTGGTTTTAATCAACTCAGTGTTTATTCAGAAAGAACCATAAATCCAGTGCCCCTGAAAATTAACCTTATTTTTGAGTAGGACTCAAGGTCAAGTATCAGTTAGCTCATACTTCTGGAAATGTTTCAGCCAGGTTTGCATGTACATTCCCCCTCCCACACAGTATTAATCATACTCCTGCCATCTCAGGGTGCCAGAGTAACTCAGTATTTCCCAAACATAGAATTTCCTTTCTCTTCATATTCTCCAAGTTCACACACTATGGACTGACACCCATAGCTATACCTAGCAAGTTTATCACTTTCCTTTCTATGGTATTTTCCTGAACACTGTGGATCTAGAACAGGCTGTAATGTAATACTTGGAAGATCCACACTCCCTGTAAAACATATTTTGTTTGTAAACTTCGTTTACTCTTGTTATCAGAAAAGCTTTTAAACGTGACCACTCAAGACTAACAAACTAGAAGGCAATCAAAACAGTATCTCATATCTGCTATTTAAAATCACTTATCTTCAAGTCATCCTGAATTTTTGCACTTGACAGGTTTTGATGTTTGGGGGCAAAATGCCTGCTATGTTGTCCCCCAGATTATTTCCACTGCAGAAAATCTGTGGTGTTTATTTCCACCATATATATCTTGACACTCCTGCCAATATTGGTGACAGATGAATGCCATTTCTGAGTCTCTAGGAATGCCTTGTGCTAAGGTGATCAGATTAAAAGTGAAAAAAAGGATAAGTGCTGTAAGGAGCCTCTTCCCCTTCTTAATATGTGCTACAAAATGATGCCACCTGCATCAGGTCACACATGTCAATGCAGATGGCATGTCACCTTACATAATCTGACAGGGGCTGTAGGATAGTAGGACACTCCCATCTGGGTCAGGTTATACAACAGAGAATGTGTCTGAGTCTCATGGCACCAAGCAGCATCTGGCCTGGGGCCTACATGCAATGTGGATTGCAAGGATTCAGAGAAATTTGGACCTCTTGCAGTTAATGTATTAAAGTGTTTTACTTAATATCTCCAACACAAACAATCACAATAAAGAACAAAACAATGCACAAAGAATGACAGTAAAAGGTGGCGGCAGTGGCACGTTCAAGATAAGTACAATGAAGTACTTAACCCTGGGCCAAGTAATGATGCTGTGGAGCTCCACGCTGCAGGCTGGTTTGGGTGCTGATGCTTTATACTGGGTCTCTGTAAGCAGGAGCACCATTTCTGAGCAAACTCCTCCTGTATACTGTTGCTAACTAAAATACTCTTTATATAAGGCAATTAGACTATTATCAATACTAAGTTATTCACAGAGGGGTGTGCTCATTTCTTACTAATGAACTTCTTCACCTTTTTCTAGTGTTGTTACTTCTGATCAGTCTGACTAAAGTCCACCTGTTCCCCTACAGCTTTTTGTCTTGCTTTATGAAGCTGCTTCCTTTATTTCAATTTTAAATGACTTCTAATAGTCTCTTGTACCATATAACATACCATGGACTACTGAAGGAATTAAGACTAAATAACAGCCACCAGAACGTGCCTTATTCTTGTGCTAAGGGGCAGGAAATCAGTCTCTGAAAGGAACGCCAGGGAAGTTGCTCTGGACAACCTGTGGCAAAAGTCTGATGAAGAAAACCCAACTGCTGACCACAAGACTTTTAAAACAGGCTCCTCTTGGCCAAACTAGGACATCTGACTAGCCCCACAATCACTTACTTTTTCCCTCCTGCTGTCCCCTTCTCTTTATATCATCTTACAGTTTATGTAAACTCCCAGCTCAGACGGCCTGCTGGCCTTCACAAGGCTTTTGTGTCACATCATCCTCCGAACACAAACCCTCTCGCTCGGGTCTGCTAAAGAGCCACCTTCCCTCTCCCTCCAGCGGGCTCTCCCCGTGCTTGGCTCACCGCCAGCCAAGGCCCTTTTCTCTCTTTCCTCCCTCCCCAGCCCTCCTCGCCCCACCCCACAACCGTCCCCACCTGTGCGTGGGCGGGGCCGCGGCGGCCGTTGGGGGCTAAGAAGGGGCGCGCGCGGCAGGCGCGAATGGCGCTGCCATCTTGTGGCCGCTTGCGGGAAGAGCTTCGCAGCCGCCATCTCTGTACCGGTGTTAAACCGCCTTTCCCCCTCCTCTCCCCCCGCCCCTCCAGCTTCAAAAGGTCACCGGGCTCAGCTCCTGTCACAGCCGTGGTGGGATGCGGTGTTCTCTAGCCATTTACCGTGTGGCCTCGAAAGAGAAAGCGCTGCTTGTGGACACTTCTGAGGGGGGAAAAAAAAGATACCCGGGCTTTCGCCAAGATGTTTTTAGAATGAGGAAAATATTTGTGAAATAGTGACCAACTCTGGTCAGGCTTGGCTGTGCTGACAGACAGAGCAGAGATTTCTCTGCATGTTTTCTTGTCTTCATCTATCATTTTCTTTGTCTCTGTTTGTGCCTATCTTGATACCTTTTCCACATTCTGTATGTAAATATTTGTGAGTGACTGTAGGACTGTTTATCCTGATGTCCATCCTTGTGTGTATCTGCCGTAACATTACATGCAAATAATCACCTGTACACTGATAGCCTGCAGAAACTTCCGCTGATCCTGGGACATCCTTATACAGCTGTGAAGACATACGTACTTGTGTCTGCCCTGGCTTTGAAAAGCTGGTGCCCTGCTCTTTCATTCTCTTGGAGATATTGTTTCTGCAACACACCAACGTGAGTTTATTTAACACTTGTTTCATTTCAAATGTTGCTTATTCCCTCTATTTCTCTGTGTGTCTGTCTCAGTCCTTTGCCCATTCTACCTTGCAAGGTATCTGAATATATGGAAAAAAAATAGCAGGCTTTTTAATTCATTGGCAAGATATGCGAATTGTTGAAATGTTTGTTGCTTTAGAAATACATTCTTTTTACAGACACTAGGAAATCAGAGGTTGTAAAACCTTAGAAGACCCAAATACAGGTACCCCATAATAAGTCTTAAGTATGTAAAACTTAAATATGTATTGACTAAAGAATACAATTCAGGTAGTTAAAATTGGCTTCCCAGTTTGAAATGAGAACCTGCTCTGTGATATTAATGTATGTTTCTCCATAAGTTATCAATGGGAAAGAAAAGCCTGGAAAACAGACACACTGAATTATGCCTGATGGTTTCTGGAGCTGTTTTATGACCAATAGAGATCAGACTTTAATCAATAAATCTGTCCCTGTTTTGACTGTAAGATGGAAAAAGTTTGCAGTGCCAAAGCTGAAAGGCACATTTTTTTTTCTACTATTCAGTTTTTTTCTCCTCATGTTCATTGGTGACAGGAAAGGAGTTTTGTAGAGATGCAATATATTTCATAATTAGTTTCCATCGGAGATATTGTTGATTCTGGACAACAAACTGGCCATGTTCTGATATCCCCTTTGTAGAAAATGCTTCATAAACATCAGCATGGCAGCAAGAAAAGAGTAAACACAGTTGCTGAATTGTTTTGTTCCGGTCTGTGGAGGGAAATAAGCCAAAAGAACTTCAGATAGCAGTTAGGATCTGACTGGTAAGTGCTGCTGAGAGACAGTGGTATTTGCCAGACTGCCAAGAAAGAAAAAAAAAAAAAGAAATCTGGTTCAGTGTATATTGATTTTTGGATTGAAGCAGTGTTCAGGCCATACAGATGGCAAACTAGCTTACTTCTTGGGGATACACCATGTTGCAAACCCTCATTTTCTGTGAATTGCTTAGGCTTATGGGTCATCCCCTTGATCCTCCCTCACTTGTGAAAGATGCTGGAAGATTTTTAGAGAAATATATCCTAGTGACATAAAGCAGCAACCTCTAGAAACCCCTCTCGCGGTGCGGAGAGGGGGAGGTTGGCACACATAAATGCTGAAGTATAGCTGTATCCTGTGCCTGTGATCAACATGAGGTGTTGGAAAGACAAAATTTTCTAGGAAAAATGTGGGTGCTTGTTTTTCCAGAGATCACCTTCAAGACACAGGTTGTTCCTTGACTAGAGGCAGTGAAACGGATTATTTTACTTTCAGAATTGCTGGTGTTGAAGCTAAGTAAAGGAATTTAGGGATGAAATTAATTCTGTGATTATTCTGTCTTGGACAAAATGATGAGAGGGAAAGAATTGCCGATTTAGAGGCTCTCGAAATATGGAACACAAGGAATCGGGGAAGCGTGTGTTTTTTCTTTGTTGTTCCTGTTGTTTTTCAAACCAAATATCAGATTTTTAAAAAGTATGCAGCCACCATGGTTCCAGAGCAAAGAGAAGGCTGAGTTTTGTAACATGAAGGAAAAGCAGAAAAGGCCCCTATGCCAGACAGGGTCATCTGGTCAAGTCTGATATTAAGAGACTGGTTTATATGGGAAAATATGCCTGCCCTACGTGGATTTTGGTCTTGTCAGGATCCCCCAATATAATCTAAAAATATTTCTTTGGATGAATAGGTAATGAATAGGTAATGGATGAAGGCAGTAAGAAAGTGGACAAGCTTCAGGAGTGGGATTTATTCTTAAGCCATTTTAGTGCCAACTTTCCAGGCCACCAGCTGCTGCTGCCGAAAGCTGCAAACCTAGAAGTCCCATGTGCTGTTTGTGAATGGATGTCTCGGACACCTGAGGAGATCCCATATGGCATGACAACTATGTTCAGGCAATGGTTTAGCTGTCCTTTACTTTTTAATAAACTACACTTTGTCTTAATGAGACACAACAAGTGTTCTGTAATGAGAGGAAAGGGCAGACTACTAAAGTTGCATTTGATTTCTAGGATTTTGATCTCTCACCAGCGTGTCTTGCTGACTTGGCTGTGTACAGTTTTCAGAGTACTGATTTTAAGATATGTTGTCCACTCAGTTGCCAATGAAGACTCTGTGTTCAACACACTGAAGCTCTTGTGAGGTGGGCCAGACTTCACAGGGCTTCAGAACTAAGACCAAACTCCTGGGCTCAGTCTGAGTCCAGGCAATATGTATGTGCACACTGCACCTGGTGACTCTGTGCTTTTCCTTATCAGGGTGCTTTGTCAGGAATACTCCCTTTGATGATATGAGAATTCCACAGACAGTGAGATGTTGAGAAAACAAAAGAAACAATATGTCCAGAACCATAATTGCACAGGACATTTGTATTCAGGATGCAAAAAAAATTGTGTACCATAAAAGGGAAAAGGAAATCAGGGTTTTCTTTTTACAGTAAAACTAAACACTTATTGGAAAATATTATGTGCTTACTTCAATAGTATTGCTATTTTTCATGTTGTCCAGTAGAAACTAAGGGTACAGTTCCAAGGTTAGCTTAAGCCAGTCTAGCCGTGTGTCACCACAGAGAGGGAGCAAGTCCTCCCTGCCACACTGCTGCCCATTCCTTTAACAACTGGCTGAACAGTTGCTGATGTGAAGCAAGAGGAGCAAGTAGTAGTGCACTGCAGGGGTGAAGGGGAGGACAGTGTTTCAGCAGTAGCCCAATAGTTCTGTTTAAGCTGGTTGTAAATCCCCAGGGTGAGTCCATCTCAGTAGGCACCATGCAAAAATCTTGCACAGTTTTTGAGCTGAGCTTTGGGGTTTGCTGGCTTCTGAATTATTTTTTTTTTTAGTAATTTGCTGTCCTAATGTGCCCAGTTTGTTACCTCAGACTAATTGGGGCAGCTATGGATGTTCACTTGCTGCCCCTACCAAGAGACCTGATAAAGATCAGGACCATGAGAGCTGGGTCCCACTGCAAGTGTTAAGTAAAGCACTTCATCTGTCCCGAGATCTGCAGACTGGAATCATAATGCTGAGTCTCTCCTTTCTTCTTACTTCATCTTGTTAGGAAATGGGAATAGATACCTTATTCTGAAAACTTGGTTTGTTATTTGTGTTAATATAAGCAGGAGTCACCACGATAAAAATGGTAAGTGCTATGTACTGAGTCTGTTACCATAGAAAAGGAAAATGCGGACTATTCTTGCACTGCAGCATTGCATTCACGCTCTCTCAGTCACTGTTCCAGTTAATCTGCTTTCTATGATTTGCTGGTTGTTTATCAGAAATGAGTGCCTCTTAGAAGACTCTTAGGAATGTTTTTTTCCTTGTGTTTCATTCTTTGATTAGGAGAATAAAAAATACATACCAGGTAAACCTACGCTCCCTGTTCCACACTGCATCTCTTCTCACTGCAGTTTCTTCTCACTGTTTCAGTTCTGTATGTTTAAAATGGCCTTTAGATGTGCTCAGATTTTCTGCAAAATTCCAGCCTCTGAAACATCTCTTAATCCCTGGCATTTTTCTGTGCTTGTTTTTGTAATAGCTGTTGTCAATTTGCTTTGCTTTGTGATCTGTGGCGGAGAGGGGTCTGTAGTTCTAGATTGTAATTACCTGAAACTATGTTTTGTTTTGCTCACTAAAAGAAAGCTTCTCTTTTTTTGATACTAGGTGGTGTATTTACCTTTGTTTCTTTTGCTTGCTTGGTTGGTTGGTTGTAAACTGTTCCAATTAGCTTAGGGGCTGTTATAATGAACTGAGTTTTGTCCTTGAAAGATAAGCATTACAAACTCTTGATGCGCTACAGAGAAGGGGGTAATTTTAAATAAATATTTTAATGAAAGCAAAGAGGAAATGTTCTGTGTTTAAACACAAGGACCTGTCAACAATTTGCCCAGTAAAAGCAAGGTATATTATCTTGTCTTTATTCTTCCATAAAGACGGATCTTTTTAGGATTTATTACTGACAAATGCATAGGAGATTAACCTGTTTTCTTAATGGTAATTTATAATGATATTATAATCTGCTCTGTGTAATGCTGTCTTACCCAGAGGAAATGAAAACAACTCTACTATGAAGAAACCCTGTTTCTGTGGGTGACATCGAGTTGCCCTCACTGATATTACACACCCTTTAGTGGAAGTGTTCACCACTTCACTCTGCAGGAGTCCCTCCTGAAGACTTCATGGGGGTGGGCTAGACAATTCGTTTCTGGGAATGTGCCATAGAGAAGGACAGAGGGGTAATGCTTAGATTTTTGGTGTGTTTAGGCAAGGCCCCTCAAGGTAATGTTCAGTGTCATGACATTAACGGTGTGAAGGCGGTGGAAAATGTCAGTGTGTCCAGCCCTGTTTTGTTTTCTTTTTTTTTTTCTGACTAAAGCTGATTTTAGCTGGGGTAGTCGTAGAGCATTGAGCATGTTTTGGAAATCCTCCATGGAGCAGTCTTTTCAGCACCACTTAGTGGTCAAGTTCTTCCTACAGCCACAATGTCTAAGATCCATCACCCTTCCACCACTCCTAATTTTATCTTTATTTCATTCTCATGCCTGTTCAAAAGAAGATTGAATTGCAAAACATTTTGTTGACAAAATGTTGCTTAAGCAATAAGTTGAGCATGCCTGCTTCTCCTATGAAAGGTGATAAGGTTTCTTGTGATCCTAAAACTGGGCAATACCAGACACAGCTTCTTAGTTGACAGAGTCAAATTTGTCCTTTACAAGCCAACAGCAAGTTCAGTAATTGTCAAAATCGACAGAACATGGTTATTTTTCTTTATCTAGAAAATTAAAGATATGAAATTGAAAGCTAGGGAAAAGGAAATACCCAACCCTTATCTACCAGATGCAGAAGTATTTCAGGTCTCCAAGCAGTAGGCTTCTTCCCAAGTAAGACAAACAAACAGAGGAAAGAAAACAAACCCAACACTGTGTCTGTTGAGACTGTTAGCACCCAAGGACATTGAGATAATAATTCTGAGATGTGGGCATCTGCCTCCTCAGAAGTTCCCTGAGATTCCCAACTAACTTCATCTAGAATAAGAAATACTTCTCAGATGCAAAATCCATGGGTCCTGATGGGATGCACCCGCGGGTGCTGAGGGAGATGGCGGAAGTCATTGCTAGACCACTCTCCATCATCTTTGGCAAGTCGTGGGAAACAGGGGAGGTGCCTGAGGACTGGAGAAAAGAAAATGTCACACCAGTCTTCAAAAAGGGCAAGAAGGAGGACCCGGGTAACTATAGACCGGTCAGCCTCACCTCCATCCCTGGAAAGGTGATGGAACAACTTATTCTTGATGCTCTCTCTAGGCATATCAGGGATAAGAAGGTCATTAGAGGCAGTCAACATGGCTTCACCAAAGGGAAGTCATGCTTGACCAACCTGATAGCCTTTTATGAGGATATTACTAGGTGGATAGATGATGG